>PVJX010002429.1:60807-129488 GCA_004027295.1 Dolichotis patagonum | reverse complement strand
TTTATATCTACCAATCATTTAATTTAAAAAGAAGTTGAATCTAACAGTAAAATTTGAGACCAGATTTTCATACAATCACTCTTTAATATTTTACCCAAACAAACACCGAGTACTTTCTGTGTAACAGTGAATATTTTCTCTTTAAAATGACCAACTGCAAAGTGATAAGAGCTCACTGAGCCTTCTGCTGCTTGAAGATGCTAATCACCCACTGATGAACGCAGACTCGACTCCTTAGGGGCAATCGCTTCTCTGTTTTTTTTCTTTCGGTTATGTTACAGCTCAGACCTGAACAGGGTCCCACTCAGATGTGATTCAAAGGCTCATGAGGAGCTTCTAGCAAATGCTTAGAAACCAAATCAGAACCATGTAAAGCATCATCTCCCCCTAAAAGTTAAGTTTACATAGAAGGAAAGTTAGTGTTGACCTGACATAAAATAATCCATATGAAAACATCTGTATGCTCTTATAGCCCTGATGTGACTGAAGTAATTCACTCATTCTTGCTTGCTAAGGCCAAAAACAAAATCTTAATAACATTCAAAGGTGTAGCTCTTCTAACTTGAAGCAGAATCTAGAGTAATGAGAATTTCAAAACCGGAAGTTTACACACACATGTATGGCAAAAGGTTAGCATTTACCTAAATACTGTAAACTTTATTTCTTTTCAAATGTGTTATAAAATCAGCAAAAGTTGATGAAAAAAGAAAAAAAAACTAGCAGCTCAAAGTAGCCTAAGTAAAGTCATATTTTATACAAAAAGATATTTAAAAAGATAAAAAAATTTCTAAGGTTCTTCAAGTATGATTTCTCCCATTTAACCTGACCATGAGAGAGGTAATTTCAAACTTTTGAAAACTGCCTGATTAAAAAACACTATTGATGTTTCCTCACCCATGTTCTGATGATGGCAAAATTGTTCATATTGAATTAACGAATGGAATCTGCTAAAGGGTCAGGGAATAGTAGTTTTGGATAAAAATAATTCCATTCCAGACAAAATTTGTTATGTAAAGAGTTATATAACAAATCTTTAGGGCATAAGAAATATATATATTCAGGCGTGTTGGTGCATGCCTGAGATCTCAGCACTCAGAAGGCTGAGGCAGGAGGATTGCTGAGTTCAAGGCCAGCCTGGGCTATTTAGTGAGTTCGCGGCAAGTGTGAACTACACAGTGAAACCCTGTCTTGAAGCTACCAAAAGAAAAAGACATATATATAGATATATATTTACATATATCACACATAAAATAGTACAGAATTCATTCTGTATTAATATTACTAATTAAGACAACTCCATGATTATTCAAGAGATCTCGTCCTCTCTGTTGCTCACCTGAAATTGATATAATGCATTCATATTTGGGAAACCTCTTCACTGATCTGCTCCAAAATTAGCCTGTTTCTTCAAGCCAAAATCTTGTCTTTCGAAGAGTGAAGCCAAAGGTTATTCATATTAGCATACAGCTGCAAAAGCAACTCAGATAATGCAAATAAAAAAGGATGATTTCCAGACTAGTTTTCTTTAATGTACTTGTGAAAGGAAGGTATTTAGGGTCCTGAGAAAGCAAATTCTAGGACCAACAGTTGCTTAAAGGTCCTTCCTTTAAGTCAGTTTAAGAACTTCCACCTGCCACGAAGGAACTCTTGAAACTAACACTTTCCAGAACTCCCTTGCTGTGCTCCACACACAGGTTCAGTGAGTCTTAAATCTGTCTTCACACTAGATTCACCTTGGTGAATTCTAAAATACTGATGCCCGTGTCCTACACTTAAAACTCAGGTTCAGTTATTCTGAATTGAAACCTGAACTTAATGTTTCAAAAGACTGACATCATTCTGCTATGTAGCCAAAGCTGACTAAATGATGTAATTATGTCACAGTGGTCCCCAGTATTTTGGCATTAGGGACTGATTTCCCAGAAAGCAATTTTTCCATGGGTGGTGAGAGGCAGAAGGGAGGATAGCTACAGGTGGGTCCAAAAGGACTGTCATGCACTTTATTTTGATTATTATTATTGCATGGTATGCTTTATTTCTATTATTATTGTATTAGATTCTCACAAGGACCACGCAGTCCACAGCCCTCCCATGCATGGTTCACAGCTGGGTCCTGCCCTGCTGATTTGGGAGCAGATGGAGCTCGGTAATAACGAGGCAGAGGGGAGCAGCTGTAAATACAGAGGAGGCTTCGAGGGCTCCAGGGCTCCTCACTGCCTCCTACGCTGCCTGATTCCTAACAGGCCTAGAAGTTAGGGACTCACTACATGAAACTGATATAATATAGAGAGAGCAAGACAGGAAAAAACCCAATATATATGCAGATGATATGTGTGTATACACATCATGTGGACATTATAGGACTGAAAGGAACGACTACTTCATAAACCACATAGGGTCCAACCAGGGTATTCTTTAAAACTTACGAGTAACAATTTAACACATAATAATCAGAGACAGTTCCGTGTTTGCCTCTTACAAACTCAGAATAAAAAATAGCTTCTTATTTTTGCATCGTTTGAGTAGTAAGACATAATTAAAAAGTGCAAATCTGCATCTATGCGTAACCATTGTACAATACTCAATACAAAACAATCACATGCTTCTGATTCCTTAAATTTGAGATGGTAAAATAACAAGTGGCTGCCCTTTTTAAATAAAATTCAGAGGTGAAGCCGGGTATGGTGGTGCCTGCCCATAATCCCAGCACTGGAGAAGGCAGGAGGTTTGCTGGGAGTTTGAGGCCAGCCTGGACCACAAAGTGTCATAGCCAGCCTGAACTACACAGCAAAACTGTACCTCAGAAAGACTAAGAAAGATAAATAAAGACATGAGGACGAGTCATAACTTACTTTAAAATAACTTTATATATCAAATTGAAGTGTATACTTTTCTTTGTGTAGACTTCTTTTTCAGCACTGTTTCTAAAATTAGGAAAGCTTCCCTTACATATACTTTGGCATCTAGCTTGCCATGACCAAAGCCATCTTGGTTGTTACTGCCATCTTGTCCACTAAGTGACCCTGCATTCATCCCAAACCTTATAGGACAAGTCACTAAGATTATTAGTAGAATGTGTTGTGGAGGGTAAGACTGCTTCTTACCTCATATTTGACAGGTCAGTAGTGCATGAGAAAGCTCAGGGACATTCTGGTGGCTCACAGCCCACCTTGTATAGCTCACCATGTAAGCTCCTTGTTCTTGCAGCAGGGTATGGGGATCCTCTGTGTTGGCAAGACTTACTTCTGTCTGTGTGTCCTTACCATATTGCTCTCTGCACAGTCCTGGATTTCTCTTCCTCTTTTTTCAGTCTCTTGGTATCTTTTGCTTCTCATGGTCAATGTTCACATGCCAAGATTTTCAGAAATGCATTTCTCCTCTACATGGATAAGATTGAAAATTTGCTGCCCAAGGACCAGTGTAGTCACCCAGATACTCCTTTAGCCATCTGGATAAAGCAACATGCCTAGCAATAGCTTTTCTAGTGACTTTGTAAGCCTAAGTGACTTGTAAACAGTAATAGGAACACAGTGGAAGGTATCTTTTGATGACAGAATACTAAAGTTGAGACTATCATGCAAATAGCTGTAAGAATCTAAAAAGGTTACAGAGCTGGAAAATACAGAAGGGAATTATCACAATATAATAAGGATCTGGAGCCAATCAATTAGTAGTTAGAAAAGAAAAAAGAGTCATATTTACCTTGACATTGACTGAAAACAGAGTCAACATGAGAATTTGTGAAAGTACATAATTATTTTATTTTTCACCTTACACTTTCTAGCAGAACAGTGATATTAAATTGATAGACACTTAAAGCTTACTAATTTGAGAAAAGATGCATTTGGATGGCAGCAATTAGAGAACTGATAACGTTTAATTTTTGATTGATATTTTAGACAAAGAACTCGCAATTTTCTAAATATTTCCCTGTCGTTTTTTCTCCCAAATGCTTTAAAGACTTTTTGCTAAAAGAACACAATAAAATTCACACTTTTACTGTACTAATAAGGATAAAAAGCCTGAGGAGGAATTTTAGAGTGGCACTGGGGACTAGAGGGACTCTTTGCAGATAAAACAATGCACAACAAAGCACAGTGGTGAACTGGAAGTGGATAAAACAAGCATGCAAAAGTCAACAAATTCTCTCCGTCTCTATCGCTGTCTCTGTGTCTGTCTTACACACACACACACACACACACACACACAGAGCTGCCCAAATGGATTCTGCTCTCAAACTATGCAGTCTAGAGACACAAACCCTTGCTGAATTATGCAGAGTTTGTAACCATTGCCAGCAGCAGCAATCTGATGAGCACGGATGACAGCATTTCTAAAGAGTGGGAGGCCCACCCTCTAAAGCTTGCAGGCTCTCACGAGTCTCACATATCGGCTTCCACATATTGGAATTTTGGTGGCACAGGGAATCTTTGTACAGTGTGATCTTAGGAAATGACTGCAACTACAGCTTAAGGGGTGTATGGAGACTGAAAACTCAGACTTAAAATGAGACAATATTTTATTTCAGCAAGCAACTCTCAGGTTAAATTGGTTTTCTGTGATAGTAGTTATAGAGAGAACACAAAACAGGAATGTGTGATATTACTGAGGGTTATATAACGCTTGCGAAAGAGGATGGCCAACTACTGGAGACCTGCCAACCTTGTGGGTCAGCTCTGGAAAAGGAAGGAAAGAAGTGAGTTAAAATAATCAGTCAAAAACTAAAGATAATTAAGAAAGACAAAGAGTAAAATCTAAGAAGCAACAGAGGCTATAAAAGACAGAAAAATAAGGGCTATATAAAATATGATTCAAATTGTTACAATCAAGGGCAGGACCAGATGTCTGAGTCCACCAGACAGAGTGAAGTTGTGTAAACAGAATATACTCTCACCAGAAATATCCGCATCCACTTGCTACTGTGATTACACTGTCAGTCTACTACTGTGGTCCAGTGAAAGTCAACAAAACCAAAGAGCTAGATCAGATTTGCGATGATGTACTTTCTCCAAGGAGTGATGAAAAAATCAATGATTAGGCTCTTGGGATGACAAAAATTCTGTAGAAGCATATGGTATTTAGAGTTTATAATAGCTAAGTACAAAAACCTGGAAATTAAATTATTTTAAAATTTGTCTGCATGCTTTATGCTGTATAGTTTTCCTACTATATGGAGACAGCTGCGGAGGGAAGAGTGATTTTGGAGAATGCAGCACCGTGGCCTGTAATAGCGATGGTGCACATTGCACGGGAGTGAGTCCATAGAGTAAGGAGCATTCTCTTCCTTTCAAAGATCGTTTCAAAAATAAGCATATTCCCTTTAACAGAATTAAATATTCTGAACTACAGATGGATAGTTATTGTGAAAAATAGAGAAATGAAGTTATCAACATGTTTTAAATTATATGCATATATGTATGTGTATATTTATGCACACAAATTGATGTCAACATTCCTTGTTCATCAGTATCTTCTCATCCTGTAAGGAGAAGACTGTTTTGACAAAGACTAGTTTAAAAATATAACTGAGTAATTTGATTTATTTCACAAACCTTAAGTCCAAAGAAAACATTTGTCATTTAATGTTACTTTTACATTTATAAATACTTTGTACCAGACAGGAATAAATTAAGGTTTTAAGGATATTTTGGATGCTTTTTCCTGTACTTTTCATCAGCTATGCATGAGCAAAGGATAGTGAAAGGTGTAATCTCACTATCCTCCATAATGTACATTTTTAGACTCACAAAGCTATTAAATTTAGAATAGGATGCAAAATGTGTGTGTTCACAATTGCATGTATTTTCAAAGAAAATAAGAAAAAACACGTACTCATTGGATTTAGTTGTTTTTACATATTGTATTTCTGCACAAAATGAAAAGCCAACATCAAAAAAGTCAATATCAGCCAACATTAGCTACAAGGTTTGAAGCATCCTGTGAATCAGCGAGTTCCCTGGCCACTGATTCAGAACCACTGTTGTAATCAACAACAGGTTAATAATAAAAATATCAATAAAGCTAAATGGCCCTTTGTTTTTTTTAACTCCAACTTTAATAATATTTTTAAAAGAAAAAAATATATTTTTGTTCTATGAGAGAGAATTTTAAATCCACAGGGTTTTTTCTGTCCTTTTACTTTCTCCAGAATGACACAGTTTTATACTTATATTCAGGGAAAGACTTGAAATTAGGGATCCAGAGTCTTCAGTATTGAAGAATAGCTCTATTTTTTCAGACTTTTTGGCAATTTCCAGAGATAGAAACTCAAATAGACTCAGTATAATATGAGAATGGAACCATCTAAAACAATGGCAAAGATGCTGAAAAGAATCAAGGCCCAGAAAGAGGTGAGGACCCTGTGGAATAACTTCAAAGTAGGAAGAGTGACTTGCTTGTTTCAAAGGTTCATTCATGTAACAGAACAAAGTCCTACAGCAAGGCCACAAGAGCACTGGAGAAAGAGCTGCTGCCTCTATGTAGGCAGAGACAGGCATCCTTACGAAAAGGGAAAAAACAAGTGAGACTTAAGTACAATGTCTGTTAAACTGGGTCTGCTTATAATAATGCCCAAGTTGTTTTCTTGTACTAGTCTCATGTCTGCTACTGTATTTATTATGATACATAGGTCTCTTGAAACTTTAATCTCAGGCTGGGGATTTGGCTCAGTGGTATACGTGCCTGCCTGGCAAGCTCAAAGTTGTGAGTTTGATCCCCGTACCAAAAAAAAAAAAGAAAGAAAGAAACTTTAATCTTACCTTTAAAAGGTCATAGATTATTTGTGCAAAACTATTTTCTCCTTATTTCCATGATTATATGGCTTTTTCCTCCACTCAAATATAAAATTTTAACATGTATTCTCTTACAACAATTAAGGTTGCATCTCAAATAGGTACCTCAGCCTCAAAGGAAGTTTATAGTGAATATTCACACTTGATATGAACCACCACAATCAATCTGAAGGACACAGCAGTAAAATTTACAGAAATTTTCACCCTGCTGTTCACAGAAAATTTAGAAGTCCAGATCTAAACAATGGCTTTAAAAAATGAGCAACAATCAAAATTTAGAAGCTAAGTGATATTGTTCAAATGTAAACATCACTTACCTACCATATTATCTAATCAAGTTATTTAACTAAAATATTAAGAAATTTCTTTAAGTGCTTACACAAGACATACTAATACATAAATGAAAATTCACCATATAATTCAAACCATCTCTAGTATAGCTTGAATTCTAGCTCTAATCGTTAAGAATGATACACGGATGAATAACCATAATGATCTATATTCGTGGTTTTTTGGTATTAGTTCGGAACTACACACTATTTTTTCCATCTTTTAATGAAAATACACATAAAATTTGCTTTTAATATATCTAAAGAAAAAAATCTCAGAAAATAATGTTACAAATAAAAGAGTAAATTTTACTGAAGAGATAGTAAATCCTAGCTTGCTATTAGGTAATTAACACAGAGTAGAAAGATAATAGATTGGAGGAAAATAACCTGAAAGCACATGAAAATATTCACATTTGTAGATATGTGCATTCAAGATATAGGAAAGATAGCCTCATATATTAGTAATAGCCAGATTAATAATTTTAACCTATTTCAGACAAATGCTTAAGTATTTATTTTTTAAAAACCTGCAACTTTGATATGTAACTTAAAAGAATTTCTTATGGGTCACAAAGCTAAATGTAAAATATCAATAAATTAAAATAAGACTGGAGAATTTCAGTGAGTTATCAATGTAGTTTCTAATGGAGAAAACTTTACAAAGACAGAAGTAAAATAGAAACATTAATGAAATATTTATGATTCAATCACGAGCCCTAAATATGCGTTCTCAAATCTTCATACATAAAAAGAATTCACTGAAAGACTTACACTCTAATTTGCTGATATTTTCTTACTTCTCTCCTCTCTCATTGTTCTGCATCATATACTCAAGCCTTCTTTCCCCCAATCTAAAGTAATGTTTAGGTGTAAGTAATTGATTGACAAAGTTTGTTCTCTCCTTAAGTGGCACCTAACCTTACCTATATCCTATGGTATCCTAGGTAGGATTATCTTTTAATGTCCATGAATGAATGTTTATATTTCAATATTTTTTAATATGACCATTAGCCTCAATTAATTCAAAGGATATAATTAAAACAACTGTGTCTGTAATTTTTTATGTTCTTATTGGATTGGTCTTGGGTTTGTGTACACGGTTTAAAAATTGTTTTTGAATTATTAAGCAGTACTGTAAAGGATATGCTTCAGAAACATAATTTAATTAGCTAACAAGATCAGTGAAGTGGTAAATTAGCCTGCCATAAATGAAATATTTGACACCTATCCTCAAAAGAGGAAAAGTTATTTCCAGAAAGACATGTTGGCTTTAACATGTTCTCATGGAATAAACTTCTCAAGCTCAAAAGTCCTTGGAGATGACAAAAATGATGACTGTCATTCATGCAGCTGGTTGATGGATCTTGGGGTGAGGATTGAGAAAATCATCAGGTGCCATTTACTTTTGCTTTGATGTGCAGAAAATATACAGGAACTCCAACCTATTACTGTTCTCAATTCATTAGAAAAAGTACAAAATTGACCAATAATTGCTATGCAATACTGGGCAAATAAGTAGATGATATAAAAATAAATTTGCTGTGGTTTTTATAGATTTACTAACAGTACTGATATTATTTGCCTTGAGCAATCATAAAAAGTATCAGAAAAGAGACAGGAAAGCCTGGCCCTGTGTGTCAGAGGCTAGAATGTCTAACTTCTCACTGTTCCTTTGTTCTTCCATTTTTACGCTTTCATCTTTATTCTCCTTCTCTCCTCACTTCCTCCTTCCCTCTGTCTCACTGACAACATCCAACATGTTCTGTTAAAATAAAGCCAGCACTTTACTGAATTCTCACCATTCAGAATTCATTTTAAAAAAAATGAATCAACATGTCACTAATTACCGTAGCCAAGCAATCTTGGACTCTAATGGGAGGAAGTAAGGTCATTGGGACGTGGCCTTGAAGGGGAAATTGAGGCCCTAACTCTGTCTTGTGTCTCCCTCTGTTTTCAGGTCTCCATGAGGTAAGCAAGCCTCCACTGATACATACTCCTATCCTGATACATTTACTATGCCACCACAGGCTCAAAACCACAGACCAAGTGATCATGAACTGAAGTCCCTGGACTGTGAGTCAAGATAAACCTTTCTTCTGTTAAGTTGGGTGTCACAGGTATTTTGTCAGTGATGGAAAGCTGACTAATGTCACTGAAAAAAGATTCCAATGTACCTGAATATTTTGTCTCGTTTTCTGAAAACTGAATTCAAACCAAATAACTCATTTAATTCATCTGAGATACCATAAAGAGAAACTGAACTTTTAATTTAACATTTCTTTTTTTTTGTACCAGGGATCAAACTCACAATCTTGCGCTTGCCAAGCAGGTGCTTATACCACTGAGCTAAATCCCCCACCCGTTAATATAACATTTCTGACAAAAAATCACACTTATGTTAATTAAAACTCATTGTAAGGGAAAGTATCATATATAATAATTCATTTTTATATGTGTTTCAAAGGATATAAAGTTTTGGTTGGAACTTTCCTGGTTAAATATGATTGTCCAAAGCAGATTTTAAGACATTTCTTATGTGTTTGCTTTTGACAAATTTGAAAATATATTCTACCTTCTGTTTTTTTGTTGAGGAAGAGCTCAAGATTAATATTGAATATTAGTAGTATAGTATTAAAATCTATTACTCATTTGAGAGGCATTACTTGTCATTAGTTATGCAGGATGAAATTCAGTTATTTTAGTATCCCACTAATTTCATTAATCCTTGTATAATTATCTTATATAAAAGAATTTTGTATAAACTGACTTGTGTTTAAAGTAATAAAGACAAAAAGTTGTTTATTAAATATGAATAAAATAAAAAATCAAAGAATTATAGTACCAATTAAAATTAATTGTTAAGAAAATGACATGGATAACACAATAAATATGAGAAATAGACCATAGACTTTAATGTGAAAAATGAGAATAAATTCAGTACTACAGAAATATATTTTTAAATATGAACATCCTGATGATTTTTATATTATAACAAGAAGGACAGATGTGGTAGGATTTAAAAGATTCTGAAATCCTTTGTTAATACTATGGGAGTCATTTAAATATTCATACTTAACAGTCCTATGAATTGCTCCTTTGAAATACAATCCTCTATCTCTTGCTCTGCAAGATAATAATTGTGTACAGTTTTGATTGTACAATGAAATTTAAATTACCAGTTTGTTGTATTACCAAAAATATGGTTTAATATTTAAGCAATGCTCTTGATTCATAATTAAAGCCCTTGATTCTCCATTTGATTAAGATTAATTCTGAGTCCACTAACACCGTAATAACATTTAATGTCAATCATTTAAAAATTGTTCTGTGTCATAAGGGAGAAAAGCTATTATCAAGCCTAAGAATTAGTAAAAGTGTCAGGCAAGTAAATAACCTGTCATACAGCTGTTAATACTGATTAATTTCCAAAGCACCATCCCTTTCATAAATGAAAAAGAAATGTAAAGCCCAAGAAGACGAACAACTACCTAAGAGCAGCCGGGCCAGTTTACACTGATGGTGCCCTATGAAATATTTGAAATACTTTTCCTATGAAGAATGTTTGTTTCATATCATTTCACTAAAAATAAAATATCAACTCTTTGCAGAAAACTAACAGAAGAGAGAGAAGAGTGGAATGATCAGGAAGACTGTGTCAATAGTAAATAAAGAAATTGAAAAGATCCTCTAATATCATACAAATTGTGATCTTAATAGTTTTCAAATTATTTTTATTAACATCATATTTTCAACTGAAATCATTAACTTGTTTCTCACTACTAAGAAAGAGAAAGAAAAAAGGAAGAGAGGGAAAGAGAGAGAGAAGAGAGAAGGAGGGAAAGAGTGTAGGAGAGGGGAAGGGGAAGCCTGGAAGGGAGGGAATGCAGGAGAGAATGAAAGAAAAGAAAGAGGTGAATTATCTTTTAGGGTGTGAGGTTTGTAAGATAAGAATGAGAATGCAAAGATAGATAAATGATAGAAAGACAGACGGACACAGATAACAGATGGTTTTTGAAAACAAATAATGTTTTCAGTTAGCAGTGAGAAAAAATGGAGAGAAGAGCAATGTAGGAGGGATATTCTGTTGAATTTCTTTGCCAAGAGGAAAATTATCAACGTCTCATATAAGGCCACAAATCCTAGCTTGTAAAAGGTCCCATAAGTCAGCGTTTTCTTAGCGTTATCCACCAGGGCTCCTTGAGTTCCCTGCATGTGTGTGAGTGAAGTCAGAGTAACAGGGTCAAATAAACAAGGGAACAAAACTGCATCCTGATATTCATATTGATTTTCTTCTTATGCTTTTATCTAAACAAATATGTTTTACTCTTAAAGTTGTTTGCAATCACTGCTTTTGAGACAGCATATTGGAACGTTGCTCTTGATGCTGATTTGTAGAGAAATTAGAAGGCTGAGCTATGAAGTGTTTCAGAAGGACAGCTAGGTGTGCAAGGTAGGGAACCAATATGCTCCATCTTCGTTAGAACATTGAACAGAAATACTGTATCAGGAGAGTGATATTCAGGAATATTTATTAACAGTGAATATAGAAGTTAGGTATATCCATTAATGTCACATAACATGTGCCTTTAATAGTTTTCAAATTCTTTTGGTCAGCTCCTAATTTTTGATAAAATGTCTGTAAGTTCCTACCTATCTTGCTTCTTACCAGGGAATTCTCAGCCAAAGGGATAAACCTCATTCTTTGAGAGCGATATCTTTTAGAAATTATTCAGTATTGGAAATATATCTCTTAATTGTCCCCTCAAATTGCTTTCTGCCTTGAAACTTTAAATCCAGGCTTTCCAATTCTGGTATTGACAAATAAACATCACATATTTCTAAAAGCTTGATCCTCTGTTATCCTGAGTGAGAGGATTAAGTAAGGCAAGTATCTAAGCATGAAAGAAGCCCACAGGATGGTAGGTAGTATAGTGTCGCTTCTCTGGGAATTTAATTAAAAGTACAATTACCTTATTATATGATGTTAATAAAAATTTGCTAGACGCTCTCAGAACACTTAAGTAAATAATTACTTGAATCAACATTTTTATTAAATTAAATCATTTATAATCATGAATTTGAGTCCAGCAATTTTTCATTAGAATATTAACATGCTCAAAAATTTCATAAGGATCAAGAGCCCTTTAGCAAATTTCTGATCTTCAATTTATAGCTTTGAAGTAGTTAGAATTTATAACCGTGAAGTTCTTTTTCAAGAGACAAAACAATCAGAAGTAACAATAAATTTTTCATATTCACAAGAAATTTTACAGATTAATACTAATTTCCATTGCATTTAGCACTATGAACCATTAGCTATGATACACAATGTGATAAGAAAGATATAAACAAAGGGACTCCCATATCTCATTCTCTAGCGATCATGGCCTTTTGCAGTCAGTCTCAGCAATAAGCTTCCTAACTGATTCTGCTGACTATAGTCCTAAATTCTTGAATGGTCTCTGTTACATGTGAGTATACTTGTGATCTACATCGTCTGAAAATATTGCACATGCATCGAAGAACAATCTTTAAAGTGAAGCGACATAGATGACAACCATCAATGACTTCTGCCAAGGTAAAAAAATGCCAAGCTATCTAGATATGAGTATTGTTTTGACTGTGGGATGCAAAAAGAAAAGGAAAAAGGAAGAAATAATTTGAGGAATAAAGTAAATACTATATCTACAGTGGGCTTATGTAAAAGAAAGCTATGTGTATATATGGAGGAGAGATTATAGATATACTTGCTTTATACAACAATCAAATATCCACCAAAGAGAAGGCAAAGGTGGTGAAAATTACATTACAAAGCATAAAATAATAAATATATAAATGCTTCTCTTACTTTGCGAGGAAGTAGCCTGTTGCAGTTTAGATTAGAAATGTCCCCCAAAAGTCTCATTGTATTCAGAGTTGGGGATTTGGAAGGTTATTGGATCCTGGGAATGCTACATTACCTGTAAATTAATCCACTGGTGAGTTCCTGTGTCCTTAGAATGTAGGCAAGGTGGGAAGAGAGGAGTCACTGGTGCATGACCTGGAAGAGGACGCCCTTGTCCCTGGCTCTTCCCTGCTCTCTCTACCTCCTGGCGCCATGCTTGGCTCCCACTGTGCCCTTCCACCATGGCCATTCTGCCTTGGCACCAATCAATGACACATCCAACCCTCTAAAACTCTGAGCTGAAAGAAAGCGTCCTTCTTCAAATTGTGGACATTGAATACTTTATCCCAGTGATGGTAAAATGACTAATAAATAACCTATGTTTTAAAAGTTAACTATTTTTTCTTTTTTTCCCTTTATACTTTTTCATCTTGTCCTCTCTCTCTCTCTCTCTCTCTGTGTGTGTATACACATGTGTGTACAAGGGAAAGAGAAGGGAAAAGGAGGGTAATGATGGACGTAAAGAAGTCACATCAAAAGGAAAGGAACACAGGACAGAAATGGTAGGCACCAAAATATCCTCAGGAACACTGGTAATGAAAGAATGATACTAGCCAAAATTGATAACTATTGCCACCACAGAAATAAATCCACACATCCTGACACAAGTAATTCATACTTATGCTGCGTTTTCCCACACCAGTCAAAACTCAATACACACAAAGACTTCTTTCTTCTTCCCCAGCCCTTCTTTTCCTTATCCTCAAAGATTTTCCACTATCAACCTTCATTTCCAAATTTTTGTTCTAACCCTCTTTCTGTCAAAATAAAAAAGTGAAAAAGTAGAAACAATCAAAAATAATTCATTGAAATTAATCTGTTCAGAATAAAATTGTATTTACATAATCTCCAAATAAAGACTGTCGACTGGAGACATGGCATAGTGCGCGATGCCTAGTGAGCCTCACCCGCTCACTTAAATCCAGTCACTTACTCAAAACACAGCCACCACCGTCCCGTGTCCTTACGTCGACAATGTAGCTGTAGCAGTGCATCATCAAGTTTGATGAACTCATTTCTCTGATAATCTGAATACTGAAAAAAATATGTATCTCTGTATATGACTATTCATCTCTAAAAATGGCATTAAAAATACACTGGTTTTCTCAAAAAGAAAAAAATACACTGATTTTCTGTATTTCTGTGGAGGACACTCAGCATTTTAATGTGTGCTTGGAATACTAATGGTCACGTCCCAGGCGTGAGGGCATTACAACAAGAGTAAAAGAAAGAAAGAGTAGTAAGAAAATCAAAGAGTAACCTGATACAGCGGAATACCATTAGCGATGACAGCTGATATGTAATTCCCTTCTCCTGTTAACCTGACAGTGCTGATTGCCTAATGACTGGCTACCCCTTTCTAGCACAAACAAATTGAAACTCATCACACCTCCAGGAACCAGTTACCAAGTACTGAGGTACCACACTCTGTCTCTATCTCTACCTGTCTATCTACCCATTTCTTTGTACACCTAGAGGTGGGTATGATTTCATTAAGATTCCTCACTGCAGGTGATTTTAAAACCACGTAGTTCTCTCAAGTGTAGAGATTGCAGCCACCTACCACCTGGCAAGCACTAACAGCTTCCCCAAAGCCTACTCAAAGAAAGGTGAACACTGAACTGGTGTGACAAACATACAGTTAAATCCAAGGTCAAATGCTCATTTCCAACCATAGTGACCATGGCTGGCATCACACAGGAGAGACTGGAAATGGCTTTGGCCTGAAGACATGGGAAAACCCCTGAAGCAAAGACATTAAAGGTTTCAGGACAGTATGTGTCCTTGGCACAAATGGCTCCCATCTTTGGTGCCTTGTTCTTTTTCTATGAAGCCTCTTCCCTTTCCTTTTTTCCAGCCTCCCTTGACTGTTGATAGTCAATCTACCTCTCAGGTGACTAAAATGAAAGCTTTGCTTAGGGAAAAAAAAATCCCAAAACCTATAGGTGCAATCATTTTAAGCTTTGGCATGTCTTAATTAAAACACATTTATAAATGACATAGAGACAAAGTTGATGATGGTGCTATTAATGTTAAATGCAATTCCCAATGCCCTGCATAGCTTTCATCTTCACCAAAGTGAAAAATCATGCTTTTAAAACCATGCAAAATTACATTTTAAAAAACCCATGCAAATTTATATTTTTAATTCTACTTTGCATTACAACCATAATTTCACAATAATTAGGTAGACTTAAGCAGATTTGGAGCACTAATACCTTAAGTACTACTTAGCCTTGGAAATTGCAAGTTCTATGCTACACATTTAATAAGTAAAACCTTCAAAAATTTTCCTTTCTCTACTTTTAGTATTTTCAGCTTTATGTTTTACTTTAAACAAAAATTATATCAAAGAAATATCACCATAGGTGGCATGTCAAAGTCATTGTATCCTTGTAATTGCAGGCTTATGTTTTGAGGCTAGTTGGTACGTAAAGAATGAAACAATTTATTTTGAAGTTTGATTTGCTAGAAGCTGTACTGTATTTTCTGTACTTTCAGAGCGATTTAGAGAAGAACATGCTCATTACAGAATAGTGCTTATCCTCATTAATGTCATCAATTTACTGACACATTCTAAGTGTAGTCATTTTTAGAAATAATTGATTTCCCTCCTATATGTATATTTTCAACTCATTCATATAGAAACTTTCACATCTCTCTGATAATGACCAAGTTTCACCTCTGTAACTCTGAGGCACACTCATGGTCATCTTATTTGTGGTTCCCTCCATGCCAAATCACTGCCAAAACACATCTTTTTGTCCCATACTGCTGCCAGCGAATAACTTCTTTTTTCTATGGAGCATGTTAACAAATTGATAAACAATTTCCTTTTCCTGGTTTTTACAGCTTCCATAATCCGATTTATATCCTAAAATAAAGAAATTTAGCTTTGTGGTTATTGCAGAAGGAATCATAGAAGACATTCAGGGTGGCAGAAATTTTACAAGATAAATTGTATGGTGTTTGGGGACTAGTGCACAAGTATATGTACATTAGAATGTCTTCTTTGAATAGATCTTTATGACAAACAAAGGTACAAAACCTGGCAGGAAATTTAATGCAATAGTTGTGTTAGGTACTGGAGAACATGGAGATGACTAAAATTAGCAAAATAATCTAAAAAGAATGGATTGATTTATAGGTCTAATCAAGGCTTATTTTCTATTTTTTATGAATTTAATAGGTAAAACTGGTATATTTGCATGTCTAAATAGAAGAAAAATCAAACAATTCCCATAATTTTACTAAGCATCTGTATTCAGGTTTTGACATCCACAGTTTTATTTTTTCATAGTGATGAACAAATTATTCTCATTCATATATAATTTTAAAGTATAATATTGCCTTTCTTTGTAAGTTACAAATATTCTCTACTTTTACGCACTAAACCTTATTGAGTTTGAATTACACATGCACATTTCTATATCTTTACTGTTATGAGTCATATTTTACTTGATGGTACATAAATATTCTGATATATCTTCTTATAAAATTTCATAGCTTTAATTTTCCTATACTACTCATGAGATTACATATACTTTCTTTTAATGAAATTCGGTAACTGGTGTACAGATCTAATGTTATTTTTCCCAACATCCCGTAATCTCAAAGCATATACTGCATGATCTAACATCTCAATTAAATCAGAGGAGAGAGAGAGAGAGAAAAAGAGAGAGAAGAGAGTGAATGAATGAAATGAAATAATTCTCTCCTATTTGTCTGACTGTCATTATATTCCAATACCACAGGGTTCTTTAGTTTGCATTGATACTACTCTCTCAGGATGGTTTTCTTGTTATAATCTATATTTTTGCATCTTCATTCTTCAAATCTAAGATAAAATTATGTTAGGTAAAGCCTATGATTTTGATTTAAACAGTTTATAAACTTATAAGTGAAGTATGGACTTTTTAAAAAATTGTCTTCCATTGTGTGGTTGCAAAAAACAAACCAAAACAAAAAAACTAGTAAGAAAAAAAACCAATCTTTAAAAACAAAAAAAAAACCAAGGGCCAGGGATTTAGCTCAGTGGCTTAAGTGCCTGCCTGGCAAGCGCGAGATTCGATCCCCAGTACCAAAAAAGAAAAAAAAAAGAAGGAACTTTTTTGAGTAGCAAGAGGTAATTTGGAAGAGTTCTATAATTATTATGACTGTTTACATATGATAAGAGGATATTTTAATAATTAATTATTCTAAACTAGTGAAAGGAAAATGATCAACGCACCTATCATTCTAATTAACCACAGATTTATGCACTCCTATGCTAACAAATATTCCAACCATTAGGGCACAAATTTGCTCAATTCTCACTTGATTTGTGTTTTTACTTCTTTGCCAAGTCCCAGATGATCATGAATTCATTTGCTAACATTCTTTCCTTTGCACACTTAGCTTCCAAATATGTTTTTGTATCTTCCAATCTACCCACACCCAATTTTATTCCAAAATTCACCAAAGGATGACATTTTATGTATGCCTGTGATTTCTTCCGGACACTGCCACCCTGTGCTCCTCAGATGAACTAAACTGAAGTGTAAGTAACACTGTCCTTCTGAAGTTACACTCTGTGCCACTGTCACACAGGGTGGCAGCAGAGTAAGAATTGCTCCATCCCATCCCATGTGTTGGTCCTCTGAAGATTTTTGGTGAACTAACTCTGAATAATCAAAAAGGGAAAAGAGAAAGAGGCAATTCTGAAATCTGGGACAAATAAAAACGAACTTAATCTTACGATTAAAAATGAACAAAAGGAACTTAATCTTAATGCCAAGTGCAATGGCCTTCTTAGAATGGATTCTACTTTGCTTATTAGAAACCACATTTTGGATGGTTAAATCTACCTTCCAAGGTTTTCTCATATTTATGTTTTGTCACTAGACCCTTTTAAAAGAGCCTCAAAAGACAACACAGTTATCAAAGTATCAAAACCATTATCTCATTATACAACCGTTGAAAAGACGCATAAAATTTGCTTTCAAAAATTTAATATTTTAAAGAATGTGTCTAATGATATTCATTCTCCATTCCTGTTGGAATTACCAAATGTGGTAACTGTATTAGTTTACCAGAAATGACATTTATGAATTATTGCATTTTCTTAACATGGCTTTCCTAGTGCACCGATGTTCTTTCTCCCAGCTGTTTACCGTATCCTTGCCTGGTGACTACCTTCTAAGGAAATCAAGTCTTTTTCTGACTACTGACCCCTATTTTATCTTTGCACAATCAGGATTGATGTGTAAGAACACTAATTGTGCCCAAAACGTCGGGCATCATTTCTCAGAACCTTCAGTGATTTTCAGCTCTCTTCCTGTAGTAGCTACTTGCTTCATAAAACACTCATTTATTTTTTGACACTCTGTTTATACATCACTTTAGAATACAGAATGACATTGTAAAACATGCATACACTGTATGACAATCAAATGAAAGTTTTTAGCTCATCTAGCATCTCTTATACTTATTGGTTCTCTGTGCTGAGAAGATTTAAGATCTGAGTATTTTAAAACTTCAGTCTATCAAACTATATGTGTATACACACACACAAGTGTGTATTTAGTGTGTGTGTATGTGCATGTGTGTGCATTGTGTGTGTGTGTGTGTGTGTGTGTGTGTCTGTTACCAGTGAATAAGCTCAGAGCCTAAGCTCTTTTTTTGTTTTGAGACAAGGCCTCACTCACTAAGATGCACAGGTTAGACTCAAACTTGAAATCTTCTGGCGCTGGCATTACAGGTGTGAACCACCATGTCCAGTTTCAGTTCAATATTTCCAACCATGGTCACTTGGCTGTGCATTATAAAGCCAACATTCATTCTTCCTGTTCTTACTTTGTACTTATAACCAAGCTCTCTCTATTTACCCCCCTTATCTCATCCTCCCCAACCTTGATAACCACTATTCTTCTCTCTACTTTGCTGAGATCAACTTTCGGATTCCACATGTGATTAAGATCGTGTGGCATTTGTCTTTATTTCGGTGCCTGGCTTATTATACTTATCTTAATGCCTTCTAGGCCCATATATTTTATTGTAAAAAACAGAATATCTTTTTTTATGAGTGGTATTTCACTGTGTATATGTCCATACTTTCATTATTCATTTATTGACAGACACCTCAGTCTAGTCTGTGTCTTGGTTATCGTGAACAGTGACTCATCTTTCAGACATAACTTCTCACAGACCACCTTTCCTTTACTTTGTATTTCCTACTGGCATTTTCTGGGACGATCTGCCAAATAGAGTTCTTGAATTCAAGTATTTTTCTCATGATCTTTGCTGTAAAACTTCTAGGATGTGCCTTTAAGATACTTAATTTTTCCCCATATTTTGACATTTTAAAATTTCACAATGCAACATTGTATTTGGCACATCTTTGTGGATGGCTCGTTGGTTCACCATAAACTCTGCAATGGTGTAATTTTGCTTTATGGTTCTTCTCTGTAACTACAGCTGGAAGAACTCCTAGTTGAAGCTGCATCAATCATTTCTCTCCTAGTAAATTAAAACGTGAATTGAAAGCCAAGGAAAGGACTGATTGAGATATGTAAATGCCACCATCTGAGAAAGAAGATCCACAAACTCTTGCTGACATTCTCCAGAGTGACTCCCGCCCTCTGCCTTGGCAAGCCTGAATCCCTTTCCTTCAGTTCTCTGTTGCTGCTTCAAACTTTTAAATCAATTCCCCCTTCAGAGTTCTCTACTGCACAAAACATCTCCCTCGTGCTTTCTCTCAGCTCATGTCTGCACAGGTGTCCCTCACACCAAAGAAACTTTAAAATTCAAAACTTACACATCATTAAAACAAAACTATCACCAAAAAGCCCACTAGCCCATGTAAGCTTTTCGTTTGGCTTTTGCTAATACATGTGTTAATAGCATCTATTACCTTGAATCTTTATTAGAAATAGGCTAACGATTCTAGATGATCTGCAACAATCAAAGATTGAAGATATGCCTTGAGATCTGTCAAACAGCATTTAGGTGAGCAATAAGACTCATTTCAAAGTTGTACTGAGTGCATTTTTTATGGCCACTGGGATGAGTGAATGTGGCAGAGATTAATGCTCTATCTGCTTCCCTCTACTCTTTCTCTGCAGAATGACATTTTTAGTTTCTGATCTCTCCCTTATAACGTTAAATTTCCTCCTTTAAATCTAACAGGCAGATTGAAACTATAACATTACGTTCCACCTCTAAATTCCGGAGTGACAAACTGTGAGCCACCATGGTTTGGTCGTTTACCATTATTGGATGTTAGCACGCAGGAGGCGGGTGCATCACCACTATGAGGAGAACCTGGGAAGTTTCTAGAACATGAAACTGACTTCCCGAAGGTTTCTATTTTGTGCGATCAGACACTCTAGTTTCCCTACTTAGACTTTTTTGGTTTATGATGATATTTTAGATGTAATTATTAATACTGCTTTTTTTTAATCAAAAGTGTTCTGCCTTGAGTCATATATGTCACCTGGCTTTAGAAATCATTGGCACCAACTATATCCTTTTATTTGAGGGGAGAATTTCCACTTAGAAAGTTTGAAAGACTTTTTCAAAGTCACCAGATTATCAGTAGTGTAACAATAAAATCCACAGGTGCAGAGGTCTGGCTTACTTATTAGTTTAGTTACTTAATCCAATCTTTTTTTTTTTTTTTTTTTTTTGGTACCGGGGATCGAACTCACAACCTCGAGCTTGCCAGGCAGGCGCTTAAGCCACTGAGCTAAATCCCCGGCCCCAATCCAATCTTTTTCATAACCTACCTTGTGACTGAGACCATGAAGTTATTAAGTAGTTGTTTACAGCTCACCTGAGTTTAGTATTAGAGCAGTAGAGCAACCCACTGCCATTCAGTAATTCATGATCAGAATCAGTGTCTTTTGTCTTCTAAGTCAGAATTTTGTGTTCATGATCAGAATTAGTATATTTTGTATTCGCTTCCCAAAATCCACAGGGTGAAATCTTAGCCCTCAGGTTGATATTAAAGGTAGGTAGGGCCTGTAAGAAGTGATTATATATTTTGAGGTAGAGCCATGTGTGGGATGAGGGCTTTTATAGAAGAGCCCCAGTGGAATGTGTTTGTCCTTTCCCCTAGAAGATGACCCAGAGAAAAAGCATCACCTATTAGTCAAAGTTGGCTCTCACAGGGCTCCAACTCCGCCAGCACTGTCGTCTTGCACTTTTCAGCTCCCAGAACAATGAGAAATCAATCCTTATTGACTATAGGCTCCCCAGTTCATGGTATTTTGGTAAAGCAGCCTGACAACATCCTAAACAACCAACCAGAGAAAGGTAACGAGTAGAATTCCTCAATATTTTTGTCCCTATACTAAACACAATAATGAAACAGAGCATTTCCTAGTTATGTTGTCTGTGTCCTCAAAACTGGTTAAATGCGACTTCACCTTGACTATCATTAAGAGTGACTGTGCTCTTCCTTAGAATCCAAAATAGTTGAAGCAGAATCAAGGATAGTCTGTTTTCCTCCAGACTAAGTAAAGCAGAGAATAACAACTTAGAATTAATCTTCCCTCTAAATAGACATCTTCCACTTGAAAAGCTGTTAGTAATGTAGTCCTTTAGAGGAAACCATCCACTTCTTGGGGAATGGCTTTCTTCTGAGGATAAAATAAAGCTAACCTTTGAGGTAGGGTAAGTTTGATAATATTTCAATATCTGAAAACCATTCCTTGTGTGTATTGTTGCTGATGTCATTGCTGCCATTATATTCTCCAGTCTTTTTTAAGTCTATCATCTTTCTTTACTGAGAAAATTTGATTTCTGGGCGTAAATTGTAGCTTTTATGTTAATGGTAAATGAGCACTAGGTGTTTTCTCTCAAGAGTGCTGCCTCATAATCTTATGTACAAAGCCCCACAGTTTGAACTCTAGGGGAATTAATACTTTGTAAGGAAGATGCATCTTCCCAGGACTTCTGAAATCATCCTACGTATATGACCTCTAATCTACCTACTTTATGTATTAGAAGGCTGGTCTGTCTCCACATATAGCTCCTGTGTATATCTAATCAAACTGAATGAAGACCTCTTTCAAAATGTTCTAATTTGGAAAATTAATCTCACAGATTTCCAGTTGCAAAACTATTCTGAAAATATGGCAGAATGGTCAACAGCTATTAGATATTTTAATGGTAGGAACTGAGAAAAAAACACAGGCAAAAGATAAAATTTAGATGAGTTTCCTAAGGGAAGATTTTAGATTTTTGCCTCTTGATAGGTGATTATTAGAGGAAGCTGAGTTATGCCTTTTTCCAAACCCGTACTTAGAAATACCTGAAGCAATAGAAATATAGCATTTTAAACATGATCAATTAAATCTATTATGTGATATTGTAAAATGTATGAGATTTTGAGTAGCAAATTCAAGTAAAGGAGAAATTTTCTTGTACTTTTTATATATTAAAATTAAGACAGGCAAAAAAAGAATAAGGTCCTTGTCTCATTTCTTATTTCTTCCTACAGATGAAATCCAAGCATGCTTTAATTTCATGTTTTTAATTTTTGTTGTGTGTTTTGTTGCATTTTGAATCGAATGGTCAATAGAACCCAATGATTTACTGAAATTTAAACAACTGAAATTTCAAAACTAAACTTTTAGCTTGATATTTATTTTTTATAATGTATGTCTAATTACATGTATATTATGGTAAAACATAAAATATAACTTGATGATATTAATAAACCTTTTTGGAATCTTACAATAGCCATAAGATACAAAGTCTATTAATTAGAGGGTGCTGAAATGTAGAAACCGCACCAAGGGACTAGCTTCAGTCATATCAAAATTAGACATTCATGAATCATTATGCATTACAATTCAGAAGAAAGATACTAGTGACTAAATTTAAAATTAGTTATTTTGAGATTTCTGGCTAGGTTTACTGTTCTACCTGTATATTTGCACATTTCTAAATAATTTATCAATGTATAATCCCAATATTAAGAATTTTATTTCTTACATCTTTCAAGCCAGTTGTAGTTATCACCAACCTTTTTGTGTTTACATTTATGGAAATAAATTAAAGAAGTATAATATATAATTCTTATTTTTTCTTTTCTGAAATCTAATTGAAGCAAAATATGTAAGAATACTTCCCTATAACTAATAAAATATGAAATACTCGAATCCATTTTCAACTTAAAGATTTACTGCTGATCTATCTAAACCAACACATTAGGGGCTTGCTACCCCTTGACAATTGGGAGAAGATAGATGAGAGAGAGAGAGAGAGAGAGAGAGAGAGAGGATTCTTTGCATTCTTACTTGGGAACCACATTCTTGATGAAATATGTCTTAAGAACCTTATAAAAACAATCTGCGGACTTTGAGGGTGATTCATTATTTAGGTCCCATGATTTAGAGGAGAGTCTAATTCCACTTGATTTCAGTGGTTTTAGAAATGCTCTCACGTGCTGGTGAATGGTGGGAAAACTCATGCTCTGCTGGGAGCCCGCTGATTTCACATCCAGTTGTCACTCTGCCATTGTGTGGCTGAGCACGAGTTATTCCCTCCATCAAATCGACTTCCATTTACCCATTTTTAAAAAGAGCCTGTCATTCTGAATTATTTTCTGCAGTTGCTTTTACCTGAAGAAAGAGCTATGTTTTTATTACTCATACTACAGCAAGAATGCCTAGTTAATATGGAGAGCAAATGCTGCAACAGAAACCTCAATTGCAGCATGCGGATATTTGTACTTAATTGATCAATGGCTTATGCATAACAAGGATGTTCTATAAATGCCTTAATTCTGTGGTGTATTTTAGTGTAAATTTTTACTCATATTATTGCTTAATACTTGTAGTTTTATCTAAAAATGAAGAAAAATTTGAATCTCACCAGTTTGTTCAAAATTCAAACATTCCTAGTCTTCAGTTGTTGATGTTCTTTACTATTTTATTATTTTTCCCATTCTCCTTTATTGTATTTGATTATTTTTCTACACTCTCCTTTATTGTATTTCGATTTAAACTCAGTGACTTGACTTTGGTTCCTCTGCTACCTTTTTATGTGCTTTTCTCTCTTGTTCTAATTGCCTAGAACTTAGAAACTACTGGAGGAAGAGATAGATTTTTTTCCCATTGTGGTGGTAAAATATCACGTTTTTTACTTGATGGGAGAAGTCTATTCATATACATTGGAAAAATGTATATATCACATAAAGAATATGTCAGCAAAAATTAGAAACTTGTAAGTCAACTCAGCTCAAGTATGATTTTCTAAATGGCAAACTTTATTTCAGACTTATTTCCAAGACTTGAATTCATTGACTACCACAGAAAATATATTTAATTAATAAATTTAGTCTTTTCTTAACAAGTAGTTTACTTAATTTTAATTAATTTATTTTATCAGTATAATAATAAATATGTTTAAATAAGGAAAATTTAAAGCAAGATGGATTTTTGAAGAAAAATGTATTGGCCAATGGTCTAGAATTTATAGAATTTCCTAACATAACTATAAACTCTTGAGAGTATGGATTTTTCAAAAAATAATTCATTATGTCATTTACTAAACCTGCAAATATTTACTGAACATCTCTTGTTTCTAAGAATTAAGCTGAATATTTCACCACATGGTGTTAAGAAGAATAAACATTATGTCTGCTTAAACAGACAAAAGTTTACATCACCATCTCTCAATATATTAACATTTGACACTCAATGTGATTTGAAATGAATCAACTAAAGACATCATATTATTCAACTGTTTAGGCCAATCCATTAAAACATATCACTGTTAAAACCCAATATAAAAGTACAACAAAACCTTTGCACACAAATTTGATAGTATGGATAAAATAAAGCAATACCTTGAATGACACAACTATTAATACACAATGAAAACTATGCAATCTGAAGATATGTATATTTATTGTCCATATGCAAAAATATATAAACACTGAATTGATATTAATATCCTTTCAAAAAAAGAAATCACCAGATACACTTAGTTTCACCAGTGAATTCTACCAAACAAATTAGAAAAGAAAATAATCACACCAATTCACCAAATCTCTTTCAGGAAACAGAAACCAAAGAAACACTTATAAGCTGTTAAATAAGACCAGCAATTGATATTCAAACACCAAATGTAGAAAAAATTCATTATAAGAAAGAAAAACTAAAACTCAATAGTTGCCATGAAAATAAATGTACAAATATATGTGTCAATAATTATTAACAAATTAATAAGTTGTTCAATAAATTAACAAAATAATAATAGGGCAAATCCATTAGTGTATGAAAAGAACTAAACACAAGCATGCAAGATTTATTTCATATACACCAGGCTTACTCAATATTCGAAACCTGTAGTGTAACCTATAACCATATCATCAGACTAAACAAAGGAAATAATATTGTCATATCAATTATCTAGAAAAAGTGACAAAATTAAATACCCATTTGTGATAAAAAGTTTGCAACTATAAAGAGATAAAATTTCACTTAATTCTTAAAACTGTATAAACGTTCTACTGTTACCCTCTTGTGTAATGGTAGCAAGTTAAATTTTGTCAATGTCAGACTGGGAATAAGTCAAGTCTGTCGCCTCTCTCCTCCCCTACTCAATGTCCTATAGGAAATCTTAGCTAGTTCTGTAAGCCAATTTTTTAAATAGCTACATATGTTATAAACGAAAAAATAAAACAGTATTCCTTCACAAATAACATTATGTAGAAAATATAAGAAATTTGTTAAAAAATGTTAAAACAACTGGATGTCCATATTCAAAAGCAAGAAGGACAGAAAGAAAAGGGGAAAGGAAAGGAAGAGATACAAGAACTTTAGAAAAATATATTATAACTTACATATAAATTAACTGAAAAGAAATCATAGACATCAATATAAAATGCAAAACTATAAAACATATACCAATAATCCTTACAAATCAACCAAAAGCAAACAAGAGTCAATTTTAAAATGGGCAAAATATCTGAACAGAATATTCTCCAAACAAAATTAACTGAGAGAAAATAAACAGAATTTTATTAGTGAATTGTAAATTAAAAAGATAATGAGGTACAACTTCAAAAACACCAATTAGGATGAGTGACATTCTTCTACTGGCATTATCAACTACTAATGATAGTGATAATGAATATATGGATGAATAGAAATATGCATGTATGGCTAGTAATAGTGGAAAATTATATAGTCACTAAGGAAGACCGTTGTGAGTTTCTTAGAGAATTATACACAGCCTCTACTTAAATTCAGCAATTCTTCTCCTAGGTAATTACTTAATCAATTAAAAACATAATTTCTTATATTCACATATTTATAGGAGCTTCTGGTTCAGGGTTGATATGACATGTGTCTAGATGTCACCCCAAAGCCTCATGTGGTCATCGGTGGGGCTTTTCAGAGGTGATTGGATCTAGGGTGTGTGATGCTATGATCAGGAATGTGACACTTGGATTGATTCATGGTGCAGTGCTAGGATTAAGGCTGCCCCACACTTAGTGTGAATGCTACCCACCCTAAGGGTATGGAACTTGAATACAATATAAGGGACAGAAAGCGCATGCTGGATAGGGTATTGCCAATTTCTACTGTTGCTGCTTGCTCTCTTCTGCCCTCCCTGCTTTGCCATGGACTATTTCTCTTCTGCTGTGTCCCTCTCCCATGCTTGCTTGCCGCAGAGCCAGTCAATTATGAACTGAAACCACTACAAACTGTGAGCTACAATAAATCTTTCCTTCTTTAACTTTCTGTATTGGGTATTTTGTTTCACTAATGAGAAACATAATTAAGACAAGGGTGGTTATAAAAAAGCTGTTATAAATATTTAAATGTAACCCACAGATGCTGAAAAGGACAAGGAAATGGTTTAGCCACTAGGGTTACCAGAAAAGAACACAGAAGATCTCCGGACATCTTGATTTTATCTCAGTAATACTGTATCAGTTCCCACCTTTCAAAACTATTAAAATCATAAATTTGTGTTATTTTAAACCACTAACTAGGGGCTGGGGATTTAGCTCAGTGGCTTAAGCGCCTGCCTGGCAAGCGCGAGGTCATGAGTTTGATCCCCGGCACCAAAAAAATAAAAATAAAAATAAAAATAAAAATAAAAATAAAAAAAAATAAACCACTAACTAATGTGTTAGAGTAACAATAGAAAATGAATGAAGTAATGATTTATGCAATCTATATTTTCTACTATAAAAGTGAGATGTTATATATAAATAGGAAAAAAGATGAAATAAGGGCTATGAAGTCATTTAACTTAATATAATACATTAATTATATACTATATACATTACATAATTAGTTACAGTTAATATGTAACTTATATAAACATTATATATTAAACTATATAATTATCTATAATATATAATAGCTTAATATTAAAATGGAAAGGTTACATGTAGAAATATTTATAGATATATGAATATATATGAATTAGTATATGTGTATATGTCTCCACCACTGTCAGTTTGAGAATATCTAGAAACAATGACACTTCAATTGCGATGAGCACATCTATCACAAGACCTTGGCTTCTAATGCCATTCTGCAATTAAAGAAAGAAAGGTCTGATACTACGACTGGGACAAGATAAGTAGAAAATGAGCCTGGCATTCTAGGAACCACATGAAATAAGTACTACTGGCCAAAGCTGGAAAAAAAATTGAACAAAAATATATAAAATACTGAATTTACACACTTAATTGTAATATGTCGTTCATACTGCATAAGTAAATGGTCAAGCAAACACAAAGGGGAAAATAGAATGATTTCTCATGGATAAAATTTCAAATAATTAATGTAGATCTTTTGCCCTGAAGAAGACAGAGCATAATGTTTCACTTCTTAAGTACTGACTATACTTCATAACATTATTGTTAAAAGAATAGTATAGAAAGAAAGAAAAAAGAGTAAGTTTCTAGTGGGGAAATCTGCCAACTACTTCCTGGAGTCAGGTGACCATGTTTAGCATCACTGATAAGAAATCACATTGAAAGTAGGTGAGCTTCACTCAGCCACTTTATCGTTGACAAAGGAACCAAACATGTTCACTGGAAGAAAGTCTCCCTAATAAATGGTGCTGTGAAAACTGACTTTCCACATGTCAAAGACTAAAACTAGACCCATGTCTATCACCACTAACTAAACTAAAGTCAAAATGGATCAAAGATCTAAATATTAAAGCAGATACACTAAGTTAACTGAATCAGAAAATAGGTAGAAATCTCAAATACATAGGTGTAGGCAGAGACTTCGTAAACAACCAGACTAAGGGAAATAGTACAAAGAATCAACAAGTGGGATTGCACCATATTAAAAAGCTTTTGCATAATGGAGAAATCACCAACAGAATAAAAAAACTCACAAGCTGGGGAAAAAAATGATAGACAGTTATCCCACAGACAAAGAACTTATATCTAGAACACATAAAGAATTGAAAAAAATCAGAATCCCAAATTCAAAGATCCAATCCCAAAATGAACATATGAGATGAATATGCACTTCTGAGATGAAGAAATACAAACAGCAAATAAACACATGCAAAAGGTTCAGCATCATCAGTCATTCAAGAGATGCAAATTAAAACACCACTGAGACTCAGTCTTATCCCAGAAAGAATGGCTATCATCAAAAAATCAACCAATAACTAATGCTGGAGGGGCTGGAGGGGGAAAAAAACCCTAGTCCACTGTGGGTGGGAGTATAGACTGGTGCAACCACTGTGAAAATCATTGTGAAGATTCTTCAAAAGACTAGGATTAGAGGTCCCATCTGAGCCTTTCCAGATATTTCCCCAGAATTGAAGACATCATACAACAGCAATATACGTGTATTCTTGTTTATAGAAGCACAATTTGTGATAGCTAAATCTTGGAAACAACCCAAACTGAAGAAAGGATAAAAAATGATGTTATTTTCATACATTGGAGGTGAGCTATAAAGTAAGCTATACTCAGCTATAAAGAAGGATAAATTTAAGGCTTTTATAGGTAAAGGGACACAACTAGAGACCATACTCATAAGTGACATAAATCAGATTTGTATGTGTAAACATCATATCATCTACCTAGTGTTAGAAACTGAAGTGTAAATAAGACATGAAAGGTACAAAAGATAATGTAAAAAAAAAAAAAGAAAGAAACTGCTCAAAAGGAAAGAACAACTGGGATGAGGGATAGGAGAAAAGAAGGAAGGATTATAAAAAAAAATATATATATATACAAGATACTTAAGACAATTGTACTAGTCATTCTATTAGTTCATTGAAAGGAACAGTTAGTGCTTAGATTGATTAATTTTTCCTGCCTATATCTGGTAATCAGCATAGAGGAATGGAGGCAAAATATTATCAGCAAACCAAAATAAAGCAACCAAGTTAAAAAGAAACCAACCTCCTTCATAGGTGTAAGGAAGAATAAATCTAAGGGAGAGGATCAGATAATTTTTTACAAGCTAGAAAACAATAAAATTCTGGGAAATATTTGAAATGAAATTATTTGCTGATGTATTTATAGCTTTAAGCATCCTCACAAAGTTATGACAACCCAGTTGGTTGATTAATCAAAAGTGGGTTTGCAAAGCTTTTGGATCAAAACCATTAAAATATGAATTAATGATTTACAAACCACTGAGAGTATTTTTCAAAACTGAAAGTATTAAGAATTTCTCCCTTACCAAGAACTGCAGAGTACAAGTCTCTCTCAACTAAAGTCACTTGAGTAAGTTGAAGGAGATACATGAGCTTCGTCTCTGCAGGAGTTGAGGGCCTGCCTAAGAAGTTTCGCTCAATAAATTTCACTTTCCAATTCTCTAAAATTGTCTTAACTTTCTAATAGTTATGTGAGAGTGAAATTATGAACATTAAATGTCTTATTCTGTTTTTGATGATCAACTTTCCAATTTCAATGATTCCATAGGAGTGCTATATTTAAAGATTCAAACATAGCCCATATAACTTAATTCAATATCTCTGAAAGAGATAAAGCTACATGTGTCCTGTGTGCATGATGCTCCAGTCATATAATCACTGTAAACGTGTTAAAGAAATCCTCTGCTTTCTTCAAAATACAGTTATTACATGTCAGGATTTATGTTAATGTTTCACAACTGAACCACAAGGTCCCAAATAATTAATTTGCCAGATTTTCAAATTGCTCACACACATAGCCATCAAAACTCATGCAATTTATTTTGATTGACATGATTAACCAAAAAAGCTTTTGGCTTCGTTCTTTAAGTTATTTATAATTAGATTCTCCTGTTCAACTAACTTACCACTGGTAATATTTATATTAATTTGGGGGCATATTCATGATCACTGTCTAATCTGCTTTACGATGCCATCATCTTTTGTTTTTATTGACTAATAAATGTTACTCCCAATTATGTGTCATGCTTTCCCTCTCAAGTGACAGACCACCAACCTACTCACCTTCCTCTTCTCCCTGCAGCCATACAACAAGAGTCTGTGGCACCTTGCATTTTCATGTGCACAAAGGATTTGGGATTGTTAACATTGATTTGCCTAAAGCACGTTATTTATATTCCTGCAAAGGTTATATGAACAAAGAAATCTCAAAAAGAAAAGAATTTCTGAAAATCTTTCATTCTAAGCTTTCAGCAACTTTTTCTTTCCTTTTATTCAGAAATGACTTCAAGTACCAGTGAAAACATATCAGCAGCTACAGGGTTGCTTTCATTTTCACACAAATGACAATGTGAAGCAATTCTCAGTTGAGCTGGATTATTCAAATTAGACAATAACTCAAAATCCTTTCCAATGAGCTCAGGAATTTATTATATGATTTATTTTCCAGTCAATGTATCATATTTCTAATTAAATTTCTCTGAGATTAGTGTTAAATGAATTCAGTCTTCCTGAGAATTCTTATGAGTTAGCGAGTTCAATGAAATGCCCAGTGCAAAAGCAAAGGTGATAAACAAACTTAAAATATCTTCTTGATAAACAATGAAATAAAGTGTTTATAAAAACTCAAATATGAATAGATTTTTTTCAGGTATTTGCTAGCAAAGTTCAGTCATTTAGAGACTATTATTCTACTTATACCCTTTAAGTAAACACATTTTGAAGTGTTCTGTATGAATGAGAATGAGTTAAAAGGATATCCATTCCCCTTTCAAAAACAAAGAAATCACCTCTCCCCATTGGTTGGGAAAGTTTTAGGAAAAATAGTGGTGGGGAAGACAAGCATGTTTCCTTTAGAGATGGGAGTATATACAACCTCTTTTTTATACTTTTTTTTCATTTTTCCCCCAAAAACAGTTCTTAAATCTCAACTTACTCTTATAAAGGATTTTTTCAACCTTATAAAAATGTCCCTAAAAGTATGGAGTTGAGTGTGTCACCTAATAGGAAGTCCAAGTTAAAGGGCAAAATTATTTCATAGCATGTGAAATGAAGTATTCATGGCCCTCACTTCTGTAGACCAACACTTTTTCTAGGGCTTTTACATTCAGCTACTTCTAGTTAGGATCACCAAATAGAAAAATTCTTCATATGAGCCAAATTAGATATTAAAATTCTATTATAAAATCAATCCTCAACAGTCCTTTTCATAGATGATAATAGAAATATCTATGCAAATATTTGTTTCATGATTTTCAAAGAATCTTTTTATTCACCTTCCTCAAATTGCCTCATGAATTTAATGCTACAGAAAGAAATTGCAGTTGAAAAATATCTTGAGAGTAAGATTTGAAAACATTCCTAAAGAGATAAGCTCCTCTTTCATTTTTACTTTAAGATAGAAATTTGCCCAGAAAGTATCAAACTTTCAAAGTACAGTTTCTTATAAATAATAATCCCCAAGAGATGTTTCTTCCCCAACACCATATAACCAACACAAAGCAATTTCAAATCAAGTTTTTATAACACTATAGAGAAGAATGTTTTAGACTCTTACTCAACATACAAAGCATAAGTGATACATCTGAATTTTATAAAGACTTTGTCTATGGAAAATCCATGCAAATATAATTAAATATTTATTTAAAATGAAGTTTTAAAACGTTCCATATTGAAAACTATGGACTCTGTTCACATGTTTTTATTAGCAGAAAGAAAATAAACTGAAATGAAGATAAATATGGCAAATGATGTAGCCATAAAAATCAGAACATTTTCCATAGAAATGGCTCATTTCCAAAACACACATCCCATGCTTTATTAGACCTGGATAATGCACACATTAAAATACTCTAAAGATTATATTCTGTAAGCAATCAGATATTTGGAAAAATGTAAACTATGGTTATTATTTCAGCTCAATCTTTACTCAAGAAACTAATTTTTTTTAAGATTTCCTCATTGACTTACTAAGAAGTTAATAAAAAAAAATCTCAACACATATTACATTAGTCACTTTCCTGTTGGTGAGACAAAATACCTGCACCTTCAATTTAAAGGAGGAAAGGTTTATTTTGACTTATGGTTTCAGTGGCTTCAGTCCATGGTTGGTTGGCTCCACTGTGGAAGGATGTTTTGGCAGAAAGCTGCTCAAATCAGAGAGGCCAGTAAGCAGAAAGACAGAGAGAAAGGAAGAACTGCAGACAAGAACACACCTTTCTCGGTCGTGGCCCCAGTGACCTACTGCTTTCAACCGGGCCCAACTCCTCTAACAATTTCATCAATGTACTAATCTACTGACGAGTCTGATGCCCCATGATGCAGTCACCTTTCAAAAGCACCAACTCTGAAAATCTTTGACTTGAAGGAAAACATTCTTTATCTAAACCAACACACATAGTGCAAAATCTTGTATTTTGTATTTCTATGGAAATAAACATTCTGTGTAATAATGCAAGAATGATTTTTCTCTGAAGAGCATTATTCTTTTTCCTAAGTGGTCACAATTTCTCTTGCATTTTAAACCATGCACAAAGCTAACTTAATGGGAATGGGCTCACCATAAAGGTTCTAGAAAAGTTGTTAAACACCACCTCTTACCTTCAAATAGGCTTTTAGAAAATTCCTAATTTGCTTTATTTACTTAGAGAGTAGAGAATTTTGATTTGAAAGAAACTTGTTTTCCTTTCTGCAGAGAAGTATTAATTTGAGCTTTATAATTTCTAAGTGCTGAAAACATCCAGTCTGCATAGTGGTTCCATGGCTATAACCAGTACTTGATATCTGTCACTCACTGCTCTACACAAGGATAACTTAACTGGGGGCAGGCAAGATCTCCTACACAAACTAAAGAATCGATGCCAAGTTGAACTCAGCATTTGAACTCTATTCCTAAAAAAGTCTGAAAAATGTGTCATTCTTATTACCTAGAAGAATGATTGAAAAACCAACTCAAAAGAATGACTGAGAAAGAAATTTGATCTTAGGACACTATTCAGAGTCTTATCCATTGATCAGGCTGTGTTAGCAAAGAACTCCTTTGATCATATGATTGAAATAGACATTTTATAGAAAATAGTTTCAACACAAATCTAATACACTAAGCCAAACTGTTATAGCCGCCAGACTGAAATCTCTTCAGCTTTTGCCTGTAGACAAGTACTGAGCATTTTAAAAGGAAGCCTGTAGGCAAAGAACTCTCTATTAATAAAGAAGAGAGTCTAACAGTTCCTCAGAGAATGAAAAATGAACACATTGGTAAAACAAGAAGGAATCTGCCATGATGGAGCCAAGATGGAAAGCAGAAAAATTCAGTGTTGCCCAGAAATCACTTTCCTACCCTGCCCTTAACTTCTACCACCCTCCATGAATCCTGTCATTCAATCAAGCTTGCTGTAGCTTGAATAGATTGTATGCCTGTGCCGATGGCACACACCATGCCTACTTTAAACTCTCAAGTTTATGAGCACATTTTAGTATGTGGTTCTCATGGCATCTCATCTAGGAAACATTGGCTGGTGTTTTACAGTCAAATATAGTATCTCTCTCTCTGCTCAGCTTTGGCAATTTTAACATTTCAGAAGTCACTACTTAGTAACTCAAGCCTCGAAGTAAAAATCCAGTGAGACTGGAGTGATACATATCTTGGGTATAATCCCAAATAAAATTCAAAACTAAATAGAAGTTAGGTGGGGTTTTTTTGCATATAGCAGGTCGTCTATTCTTTTTGAGTGAAAAAAATAATGTTTATCTAAGAAAGACCATAAGCTAAAAGCAATGTCAGAATGCTGACTGATTTTAAATGTCTCTTGCCTGCTGTAACAAGAAAGCACTTCAATTCTCCTTTTAGCCAACTAATTACTAATTAACTAAAATAGGTAATTCAGTCAGTACTGCATGTCATGACATGCACTATATGTTGATGAATCTAGAATACATAAAAATAAAATCTTCCACTTTCAAGGACATAACCTATATAAATTTGACTCTTAGTTATACTGATATAGCTTCCTAATATACCCTAAGCCTAGCAAGATGAGACTAGTTTTAAAGCAATTACAGCCCCATTGCCATTACTAAGTAGGATTATTTTACGTTATCAATCATATGTCTTGTGCTAGTCACATATTCTCCTACTTTAGAATCCAAGCCTGTGAGAGACCTTGAGAGTCCATTTAATCCACAGCCCAGCTTAGTCAATCAAGATCTGACAGATAAATCTATCCAAATATTTAAGGCAGCTGCAAAAGCAAATTTCAGTGCCCCATGGTAACTTATTCTATTTTAAGATTTTCACTACCTAGAAAATACATCTTCCTTGAATCTGATCAATGTAGGCCATAGAGGAAATACGGAAGGTAAGAAACTATTCTTTAATACCTATATTCAATATTCAAGGCAAATAGAGTATTAATGACTTTACATGTGTATTTCAAGCAACTCTCAGAAAACCCAGTGTATAAGGCATTGTGATGCAAATTTTATAAATAAAAAATTTAGGGCTGGGGATTTAGCTCAGTGGCTTAAGCGCCTGCCTTGCAAGTGTGAGGTCATGAGTTCGATCCCTGGTACCCAAAAAATAAATAAATAAATAAATAAATAATAAAAATAAAAAAAATAAAAAATTTACTTTGAAGTATTAAGGAAACACACTTAAAAATATACAGCCACCAATGTATAATGTAAGGACTCTGAAGAAAACTATAGAATTCAAAGAAAGGATGGGGCAGGCCACTTGTATCAGATATATTTTTCAGAAACTGTCTTAGGGTTATTTCTCATTGCTTCATGTAAATTAAGTAGATACCCTCAAAAATATTCCCTCATATTGTCTACTTTTGCTTTGAACCCCATAGCCTGAAAGAAGCACTCCTTACTTTTTATCTACATATTCAACAAACTTTGTTCAGTGCTAATTTTATCTGTAACTGCAATAGGTTCTACCTTGAAAATACTGATATAATAGTAAATAAAATATATAGTTTTCCTCTGCATAAATGCAGAGACCAACAGGATAGGGGTTTCTGCTATAGCTTAGTGGTAAGGCATTTGTCTAGTTTGCTCAAGGGCTTGGCTTTGATCCCTAGCACCACAAAAAAAAAATAAAATAAAAAAATTAAAAACCCACAGAGACTGAAGAGGAAGGAGCCAGATATGTAAAAGTAATTTTACCAAGCCATTAGTAACTGTCAGACAAAAGAAAAAACAAAAATATACAAGGTGCTCTTGACAAATATAGCAGAAAGATCTTCTTAAGACAGAAGTCAGAGAAGGCGCCCTACAGAAAGTGATGGTTAACCTGGCTGAACAGGAGATAAACCTATAAAGAATATGGGTAGTGGAGGGAATATCCCAAATATAGGGCACAGAATGCATAAAGACCATGAAGTAGAGAAACTCTAGTACAGTAGATAAATAAATTAAAAAAAATACTTAGATACTGATCAAGCTAGAGTGGTACAAAATATCACAAAGAAGCTCACATCAAGAGTCAAAGAGGTAGACCTTTGTACTCCATTCCACTGGAAAGAAGTCATTGATATCCTTAGATGGTTCATGATCTAAAATATATTGTAAGGCTCATTCTAAGAATATGGCAGATATTTATCTCTCATCTCTACTGAAACAATAGTAAAATGAAATTAAAACCCATAAATCTATAAGAAAAAATTACAGCAAAGACACATGATGATAAAATTTAAAAATTAGATATGGAGAGGTCGTTATAGCATGGGAGGCAAACCAAACCACGCAAAGGAGAAAAGCAGGTATCTGAGGCAGGGGCTTTAGTGAAGGTCAGATATAGAAGGGAAAACAACAAAAAAAAGAAGTGCTCTGGATCAAAATTCGGTGTTGGGTGTTTTGCAATATTCAGAAGTGGCTGGATCTAGAGTGTGTGTTATTGGGATTAAGTTGTGATACTGGAATTAAAGGTTGAGTGATTACCAAATTAGGCCACTGATTGATTTGGCATAGTTCTGGGAATGAATGATGAGAAGGCCCACTGTGGGCCTGAGTCCTACGTGCCCTAAAAATGTGGAGCCTGAGTAGAGTATCAGGGACAGAAAGAGGCCTTCTGTGGTCACTTGTCACTTGCTCTTTACCACATTGCTGCTTTTCTGCCTTCTGCGTGCCCTGAACTATTTCTCCTCTGTGATGCCCCTCTGCTGTGCTACCCTGCCTTGGAGTCAACTATGACCTGAAACCTCTACAGACTGGGAGTTGAGTAAACCTTTCCACCTTTAACTTTGGGTGTTTTGGGTATTTTGTCCTAGCAATGAGAAAAGTAACTAAGACATGGGCGTTTAAGAAAGACGTTGGAAGTTAAAAACATGGAAAAATTAAAGATTCAAAAAGAATTTCCTACCCTACCCCCAAACATTCCTCATTACAAGAATTTACCAGGTACCTACAAAAGAAAATAAAAAGATTCTTGTCCAATGAATATAATTTATAAGTTTCAGAGCAATTATCCTTCTGAAGAGATAAAATTAGGTATCATAATGCTGATCAGAATAGTTTTATTTTATCAAAAAAAGGATACTATAAAAGTGGTGTATTTATTTCTATTGCTGCATCAAAAAAATGAAACTTTAACAGCTTAAAGCAACACAGTCATTAGCTCTCATTTCTGTAGACCACAATTCTACCAAAACATAACTAGGTTCTCTGTGGAGGGTAAAATCAAGGTAACAACTGGGTTCAGTTCTCACCTCCACAGGCAATAAGGAAAATGCTTCCAACATCATTGATGGTTGGAATGAATTCATTTTCTTGTGGTCATAGGATTGTAGTACCTATTTCAAATCACCAAGGTTTCCAAGTTGCAGTAAACAAAATTTTTGAGAGAAAATCATTTCTGAAACTATAACCTATACCTAAACAGCTGTTTGTAAAGACTAATGTCATTTTTAGGTGTGCAATATCTCAACAAAACTCACTATTTATATAGCATTTCTCAGGTAGACACTGAAGCATACGTTTCCTGTAGCTTCTGTAATAAATTACCACAACCTACATGTCTAAAACAACAGATACTAGTTCACTCACTCCTCTAGAAGCCCTACTTCTTGAAATCCATCAGATTTGACTAAAAAAGCCATAGGGAGACAAAAGAAGAAGCAGAAGAAAGATGTTGGACTCTCAAAGTTCTACAGGAAGGAAATTGCATTAGTTGCTGGTAGAGAAATAGATGCAAAACGCACCACCAGTGGAGCTCAAAAGGAAATGAGGAAAGTGATTTTGGAAATGAGATTTCAAACGATGCCACTGAGATGTTAACTATATTTCACAGTTATGTGGAAAGCAAAACTTTCATTTAAAATTGTGAACACTTAGTTCATAAAAGTTTTCGGCAATGTGCTAAAAATACAGCTTGGTTTCCTTTTGCTGCTGTATTAAAATATGAGAGGTTAACTTGAGGAAGGAATTATTTGTTTAAAAAATACCCAACATTTGATGCTTTGAAAAAATTCTCAACCTATCTGGTTTGTAGAAGAGGGTAATACTGTGGAAACAATTTACTATGAGGAAAATGTGATTTGAAGAGACAGTCAGGGGTGTGGCTTAGGCAGGTAACTTACAGATTTTTGCAATCATGTCTACGGAAACCATAAATGGAGATGGAGTTACTCAGGGGGATTCTAAACCATAAATGGAGATAGGGTTAGCTATGTAAGTCCTTCTTGTTTATTGGCATAACTCCCATAGATACACAAAAGAGACTGGTAAGGTTTTGAAAATATTTTATCAACAGAAAAACTGCTGATTCATTCTTCAAAACTACTTTAGAACCACTTGAATCTCACATATTGATCTGGCCCACGGATCAATCCATGGGTCTCACCTGGAGGGGGAACAGGGATGGGGGGACAGGGCAAGAGGAGAGAGAGACGGAGACAAGTTGAGCAGTTCCAATCAAGTCTCCTTTATTGAGGAGGTGCCTTCAGCTTATATGGAAGCAGGGTCAGGTGGAGAGGACCATGGGTAATGTAGGCAGATGCACAGGACCATGGGCAATGTAGGCAGACGTACAGGATCATGGGTACTGGAGGCAGACGTACAGGATCATGGGTAATGTAGGCTATGTACAGGATCATGGGTAATGTAGGCAGACATACACGATCATGGGTAATGTAGGCAGACGTACAGGATCATGGGTAATGTAGGCAGACGCACCAAATGCCCACAGGAGGGCGGGATGGGGTGGCAGCAGTGAAGCAATCACGCTGCTCCCTACAACATATGAAATCAAATTCCAAGAAATCAAGCTCCAATTCATTAATGAAGTAAAGGGAATTCCCAGGATGTTAGTGAAAGATCAAAAACATAGGTAGCAATCAGTTAGTTTTGGAGAAGTTAAGATTTCATGGCAATTATCTTCAGAAAGATAAAATTATACATAAAATAATTACATTAAATAAGATAAGCATTTGATTCTACACAAGTCAAAATGTTCATCTGGACAGAAAATGTAATATCAATATATGACTGCCTTAAATATAAATAGTTTTTACAGAGTCACAATGATATAAAAGTAAAAATTCCTTTCAACATAATTATTCAGGTGTTTCAGCAGGTTGTTACACATGCATAATTCCAGCTCTCAAGAGGCTGAAGCAGGCAGATTGTAAATCAAGGCCAAACTGATGTACTTAGTGAAATCATGATTAGTCAGGTCTGCATAGCAACACCTTATCAAACAAAATTTTTAAAAAGCCACATATATTCATACCTTTCATAAAAGTTGTTTAAAAATGAAATATAGACATTACCCTGATTGCTCTATGGAAAATGTATTTATTGAGGTTAAGAATGTGTTACCGAGAGGTCAACAAGTACTGATGATAGTACATAGTATGAGGAGCTTTGAGTTCATAAGAGTTGAAGGCGAAATTCTGATTAAATATGGGAATTGAAGAATCCTGAGATGCCAATGTTGTATCCCTGGCATTATGCATGAAGATCTCATGAAGAAGAGTCTACTCTAAAATGAGGATAATGTGGTAATGGGAGGATTTGCAGAAAGTGAATGTGGTTTGGGGGAAGCCAGGTGTGAGAGGGGAGAGGCGATTGCATATACACATTCATATGTGAGACTCAGGTGAGAATTCTGCACTACTTGTATACCTTAGGATTTTTAGCAATTACATAATATTTAAGACATACAGCTAAGATTTTTATAGAGACACAAAATAAAATGAAAATCCAAGACTATATGCCATAAAGTACAACATGCGAAAGAAAAAATCAAGACAAATACAGATTAGGAAGGAGGAGTCAGAAAACTCAAAAGGAAAATGAGAACATAGCACCATGGAAACCAAGATAAATGTGCACAAAAATAATTGAAATGACAATGATGTCAAATATCTGTTAAATGTCAAGTAAAGTTAATACTTAAAAGTGTTTGTATTAATCAATATTGATAGAATTCACTATGTAGCAGGAGCTGTTTTGGCAAAATGCTAAAGGACAAACAGATGGAGATGAATAGAAAAGATTGGCGATTTCACCAGTGCAAAAATACAAGAAGTCACAGATGTTTGACTGTAAACGATGAATGCATATAAGACAACTTCTGTATGTTTAGGGTAGATTTTTCAGGGAAATTCTAGGAATTGAACCCAGGGTCTGCACACTGAGTTACACCCTGGCCCTTTAAACATTTTCAACAGGATCTTGCTAAATTTCTATAGGCAGGGCTCAGGTAGTAATCCTCTTAACTCAGCCTCCCAAAGTGCTGGGATTATGGGCACCTAGTTTGGGGAGGGGCGTTTTTAAATGGAAATATTAAAACATGTGAATGCTGATGAGGAGTATTTGAGAGAAGTGGATGTCACGGAGTGAAACCAAGAAAGTTTAAAGGAGGTGAATTAAAATATATTAATGTTTTGAAGGGAAGAAATTTATGACCCCTTCACAAGGAGGAGGAAAGAATGGGCAGAGACACAGGTATCTTTAGCCACTGGTAGGACGATGAAGGGACTGCTTTGGTGCATTGCTTCTGGGTGTGTAAGAAATGGTCATTGATTTAAGGACGGAATGAAACAAAGATGGAGGCATGAAGAAAGTAAAAGTACGTGGACATGCTAGTCTATACTGCACGGCACCTGTATCTGAGATTGATGATTGAGAATATATAATGCCAATGTTCAAACAAGTGGTAACTAAGAACAAGGAGCGGTTTAGATGAACTGTGCACATTTGAAGTTTCACAACGTTTTTTAAGACATAGAGAAATCAAGATTTAGAATATTCCCCCCACGCCATGTTGGAACTTAGGGCACCGAGAACCAAGCAACCAACTCACCAACCTGGTAAGTGGCTGTGAGCCTACCAGCATGCGGGCTGAGAATCAAACATTCTTTCCCCTCCTCACCCCACTGTTAACAAATGGGAGGCTGAGGTCTGAGCATCTCTTGGGAGGTTGACCATATGCAGTATAGAAAATAGGGGGGATTTCCTTCTACCATCTCTTTGAAGGCAAATATTTTTATCACTGTTTTGCTTTGCCTTGATTAATGGCATTGCTCTCTTTGATATTCTGTTTTGATAAGTTCTATAATGTTCTGTATTTCCTTTGATTTTGCTATACCTGATTGAAAGAACAACTATTGTGAAGATAACAAGGTATACTATGGTACTTATTACTATTATCCCGATAACCTGCTGTGAATTTCTATACCAATTTCACTACACTGTCTCAATTGGCTTTGGTCCATCTTGTTTTGCTGTACTTTACTACCTTCAAAATAATAAAAAAAATAAAGAATATTTCCCCCAAATCTTGACCTAAATCTTCCAGGTATAACTAGAGAAGGGTATCAGATTACACATCAGTTGGGCAGGTTCTAGCTCCTGGTTATTTCCAATTATGAAACAGAATGAGTTACAAATGAATAGCACTAAAGCAAAGCTTGGGACAGTCTGGGAGCTAGGGCCACCATGGGAATGTCTGATGTACCAAGAATATCAAGATAATGAAGCACACAGAGCCAGGCCATAGAAACAATCAAGAGAACCAAGCTAACATGAAGAAGGAAGAAATAAGAAATGTATCCCAGGAAGGCTTCAAATTCCCTTAATACCTTCCTATGATTCCATGAGCTTACCAACAGTTTCTAAATATACTTTACTCAAGAAGTCAATTCATACAAATTCCTATGCAACAAAGTATTCCTAGGTAAGTTTATAGGAGGTTCACCAGTGTTATGTTTATTTTGATATTATATTGACATTTATATCAACCATAGAAGTTGACATAATATGATCTAGATCCACTGAACTAAAGAAATATAGTTTTTCATATAGTTCATTTTCAATAGAATAAAGTAGTGGATAAGGAGAAATTTCCCCATTGTTTTTGACCTTGTTCTGTCAGTATTTGTTAAAATAATATATATATAATCTTGTTCCCATTTAGTTACCAATAATGATTTCTCCATTCGTGACCCATGTATTTTAAAGATCTTCTACGTATTTGTTATACTTATCTAGAAAAGAGTGTTTTACTTGTCATTTGGCATTTAAAATAACTGAGAGTCAACCCACAGCCTTAATTAGACTTGTCACATGAACACCTGCTTTCCTCAACTCAGGTTGTTAAGAGTAATTTACTCATGTACATAAATGATACATTGAAAAGAAAGTTGCAAAGGAATCTAAGAAATAGATTTGGTTGCATACTTTACACATAGTATAATTCTGGAAATTATGCATGTTGAGATTTACAAAAGGCTGATAATGGACATGTAAATGCTAATGCAAAAAAGACAATTTTACCAGAAATTGCAGAATTTCAGGGGAAAATAAGACATTGAAGTCTTCAAGAAGGTTTTGTGAAAACTGAAATTCACAAGGATTACTGAGAGAACAGACTGCAGAAATGCATGTGAAACAGGACATTTGTACATCTGTGAATTGTTCTTCCTTACACAGGTCCTGAGGAGGGCTGTTAAACCCTTAGACTGGACAGAAGTTATGAATGCCACTTAAAATTCAGTGTATGCAAGGCTTTTGAGTGGGAAGAGGATCTCATAAATAAAGTGGGGCTATCCCTATAAAGCAGACTGACAGTTAAACATCCTGTTGATCTCACCCAGCATGAATATTTCCTACCAGATTATCCTGTGCCCAAGAAGCACTGAAGATATTACTGTAGATTAAGATAATAGTACAACCAACCTATAATTCTTACAGGTATTGCAAAAAGTAAAGAATTTTTTTTCTTTTTCCCCAAATCATGATGTGCATCTATCAACATCTAATACATTAGCATTGTTTTATTAATATTCAGAGGCAATTTGTGCTGTAGAGAGAAGTAGAAATGAAAGACTTTCCATTTCCAAATCCTGTTATAACTACTGTTATGGTTTATGGCAATGGTCCCCAAGCCTCATGCAATTATGGACTCGACCAAATCTAGTGTCTGTGATTGGTTCATTGTCTAGCACTTGGATTGGTGCTGTGAGTACTACACTTGCCAAGGGGTGGAGACAGGATATGATGTAATGGCGGGAAGAAGGTTTGTGTTTCTCTCTTGCCTATTTTTGCCTTGCTGTTTGCAGCCAGCCATAAATAGCAGCCCACCATGACACCCTGCTTCTTGGAGCCAGCTGAGTATGGACTGAAACTTCCAACCTGTAAGAAATAAACCCTCCCTGCCTTCATTTTGAATGCCGGGTATTTTGTCCTAGCAACAAGCAAAAAGTAACTTTTATTATTACAATTATTAAAAGAAAATATTCTTGCCAAGTGTTCTTTCTAGTTTCTTCTGAAACCTATAAAAAATACAAATCTTCATTTAAGAATATAAAGATTTGAAAGAATAAATGAGTTAGAATATCATATTATTCAATAGCAATAGTACACATAAAAACACCAATTCTCCCTGTATCATATCATAAATTAAATGCACTCCAGATGCCATATTTTGGAAGGCATTGACAGTATGATTTGAAATACAATCAGCAATTGACTATATCAATGACTATATAACAAGGTAATTCAGAAAGAAAACACTGTTGTGAAGAATCTAGTTTTACAAAATACTACAATGTATTATACATACATAATATGTAATATAGTCTAATACTGTCCTCAGTTAAGCAAAAGTATGAATGGGTTGAAAAGAATTGCTCAGGAAGAGACTCAATTGTGTGTAAGAACTGATTTTATCATAATATAGACATCACAACTCAAATGAAGAATATTTGATAAATAGATTTTGAATAACTACCTGGATGTTTTATGAAAACAAATTGATATTTTATTTCATATGTCAAATTCAAGATGAGTTATTCATTTGATATTCAAAAGACTATTCAGTTGCAACTGTGGAGAATGCAAAAGGTGGAAAGACAGAAAAACACTAAATGAGGGGTTAATACACAGTCAAAATGAGAAATGACAGATGAGAAATAAAGTAAGAAAGACGTGATGGACTCCAGAGAAACAGCCTTACAGTGAAAGATAATCTGGAATAAGTAGTTTCAGACCTCAGAATGAAATAGATAATAGCTCTTTAACTAAAATAGGTGAAGAAATGCTTATGAAAGGAAGATTATAAGGATCAGCATGTGACAGACATGATCCAGGGCCATAGTTAATAATGTATCCACAATTGAGATATTCTGCTTGGGATAAAACTACAGATATGACAGGTTCTACTTCCACAGGGTTTGCAAAAGTTTCAGGAATTAACACAATGGCTCAGAGAGAGAATATAAATGAGAAAAATGTTAAGCACAGACTCTCATTGTGGTGGCAAGATTACAAAATAAAGTATCGTGTCCTAGAAATCAGAGAAGAGATACAATAAGGAACATGATGTCGAAAATATGGGAAACAGCTCAGGGATTTTGAAAGACATGAGACTCGCTGTCTTCTCTAAATCTGGCAATTGAGTTACTGGCTATCCCAGGAAAGAGTTTCAAAATACGACAGAGGAAAGAGTCCAGGTGTAGTTGGTTTAGCAATGAGTGGCATAAAGGAAATGTGGTGAAGAAAGGTTATCTGAAATAATTTTTGCTACGAAAAAGTGGGGGAAAAAAGACTTTGGAATCCATATTTGTATCCTGAGGCACAAATGAGGATAACAATAGAGAAAACAATTTATACTGACTAACTTTAATATTCATAAATATTTTTATTTTCATATTTTAGGACATACTTAGATCAAGTATACAAGCCAAATATTATGTGCATCTCACATTCAATCTTGAAGTAAAAGCTACATTAAGATTTTGTCATGTGACATTCTGTACTTTTATTTTATATTTATTTTTGCCACATGAGGGATAGAAACCAAAGCCACGCACACAGCAAACATTCTACCACTGAGCTACATTCCCCCTTGGTACACTTTTTAATCATAGGTCATTATGTAATAAGTGACAATAAACACAGCCTTTTTACTTATGAATTTAATCCATAATTTAACTGTCTTTTAGTTTTTGTTTTTGTCTTCCTCTAGAAAATGTCGGTGAATAGTGTGACTCTGTTTCCTTGGTAGCTGAAAGCAAAAGTGCTTGGGGTAATGAATGTATTCTGATGGCATCAGAGAGTCACTGGACAGAACTCAAGGAGGTCCCCAAACTAGACAAGAGGAACCTTTGTTCATCCCACCTATGGGACACGTTGTCAGTTCTGACTCTGGTCACAAAAAAATGATTTTCAAGACACATTAGTTAGAGACATAAAGATGTTTACTAGGCAGAAATTAAAGTATACACTCATAGCATACAGAGTGTGGCCTTCAAGAGAGACATATTTATGGGCTTGACTGGGTATACTCCTGGGTAATCTAGTGGGAGGACTCTGTGGAACTTGTGAATGCACAGACAGAGGAGGTTCAGTTTACAGCTAGAAAGTAACGGCTCTTTCTGCAGGGGAAAGGCAATGAGTCATAAATGACAGAGCTTAGGCCATCCACAGGGAGAGATTACACCCATCTGATAGGTGAAAATAAATGGTCTATTCACAAGTGCAAATGTACATTTACAAGGAGAAGGGAATTCCCCAGGTTCATTGCATCATGAAAGACCTTAGGGATTTTTGTCTAGTGTGTCAGTCACTTTTCTCATTACTGAAGCACAGTAGACACCCACAACCTAAAAGAGTTTGTTTTGGCTCCCGTTTATAGTCCACAGCTGGCTGGCTCCAAAGAGAAAGTGTGCAACAGGGAGGTCTAGCAGAGGAAATCTGCCAAGGTCATGGCTGACAGGAAGCTGAGTAAGAAAGGGGCAGGGAAGGGAGACAGAGGGCACCTCCCATGCCACACCCACAATGACCCACCTATTCTGACAAGACACACTCTGCCTCCAAAGCAAGAGCACCCCATAATCCAATCGCCTTCCACCAGCCCTGCTGTGAGTGTCTGAGTCCTCTGGAGAACATTCTTGATCTCTGAAGCAGACTCACCTGCACCAGTGTGGCAGGTCCACAGCGCCATACAATCCCATCACCTCTGCAAGCCCTGCCTGTGAGCACACAAGGTCTCCTGATGAACCTGTAGTTTTTATTAAAATTACAGTTTAAAAATCGTGGTTTTCTGTGCCTCCTTTTTTAGCTGTGTTATTTTTCCTATCCAGCCTCAGGAGTATGTCACTGTTTTACACTTTACTGACTTTACTCTCAGAGGAGGAAAAATAATTCAGAGGCACCTTAAAATTTCCTTCTTTTCTTCCTGAGAGATGAATTGCATTTGAAGTGACTCCATTCAAATATACAGTAGTACAAAAATATAAACCACACACAAGTGACACGCTTAAAAATAGGTCAGGAAAATTTGTTTGTTTCTTTAATATAATATACAAGCAGTGAGAAAAAGATGTTCTCCCTCTAGACTTCCTGTTGTTAGGAAAGTAAAGAGAATCCGTACTGATAATGTGGGACAGTGGAATTCTCATGAAAAATCACCTGATGACATGTCATGGAAAATATCCCACTGTGATGTGAAGAATGCTGTGAAATTCTTTACCTTAATAGAGATGAACCTTTGAAGATTTGTAAGCATTTCAAGATCTTTTTGTCTTGGGAAAGGACTTAGTGAAGAAAAAATCTTGGAAAATACAATGTCCTAGCAGAATAAAGATTCAGAAATCTAAATATATACCACAGATGGTATCTATTATTAGAAACTCATAAATATAATTTAAAATAGTTTCTATACTTCAGGGCATTTTCCTATGAAACTTATCGAAGCTAGAAGAGCAGGAATAGATAAAATAATAAAATCAAAATTATCTTCTTTAACAGCACAATGCAGAATTTATTTCAACAAACAATCATACCAACTTCTTGGGTTAAGATCCACATATTTCCTATACTTAATAGATTTCTAAACAATCAATTGTTTAGAATGTAGAGAGAACACAACCATATAGTAGAAATACTCATGTATTGTACCTAAGATAGACTCACTTAATTAGGAAATCTTGGAGAATCATCAAAAGGAGTGCTGACAAAAAAATGAAAAATATACAACTCACAAACAACAATATTTTTCCTTACATCGCCAACAGCAAGAAACAAAAGAAATAGTGATTTAAAAAACACAGATATAGATAAGACTTCAACGTAAATTATTTAGAGATAATGACCACACACACCACAAACAGAACCATACAGAACAAAGTTTCACATATTCAAAGTTGTAGTGTCAGACCTGGGACCAATTCATTTAAAAACGTAAATCTTAAACTTTGCTTGAAGTTTCTTAAGCAATATTCACGACAACAAACCTTTAAAGAAAACAATTTTGGCTAGTCAATATTCTGAAGTAAACAACTTTTAATGCCTTCCGTGAATAAAGGTCACTCTTGACAAGGTTGTGATTAACATATTCAATTCTTAAGAACCAAAACGTTTCCTGCTAACATCAGGAACAAGATAAGTGTGCCCACTATGTCATTTTTATTCAGTATGTCCTGGAAGACCAAACTAGAGAAATCAGCCAAGAAAAAGAATACAAGGCATGCTAATCAAAAAGGAATTAATAAAATTGTCTTTGTGTGCAGAAAAGATGATTTTATATATAGAAACTTGAAAGACACCACACAAAAATTGTTAGAACTAATTTAAAAAACTTGCAGGTGGCAAATTTAACATACAAAAATTACTAGTATTTTTATTCAGTCACACTGAACTATGTGAAAATGAAATAATGAAAACAAGTCCAATTACAATAGAATCAAAATAAGAATGCCCATAGTGTTACTTCACTAAACATCACAGGACCACACCCATCAGGGATAGAAATAGTCGCAAAAGTGTTGTTAAATACATTTAAGTTTTCCTGTCTATGATGCAAAGAGACACTTCCATATAGTAAAAATACTCATTTATTATACCTAAGATCAACTCACTTATACAGTAAATCTTGGAGAATCATAAAAAGGAGAGCTGACAGAAAAGAAATTGAAAACTATGCACACACATATACAAAGTTTAAGTTTTTCTTTAACACTCGCCTATATAGGATTATCAAATCATTATAAGCTTTTAATCTTGCTTGGATGTGAGTGGTTATCATGCTCTAGCGCATTAATTTAATATGGCATACAGGAAAGACCACTAGTTGTAAACTGCTAAGTAGGCTATAATTACAAAAGCCACTCCTTGTGGACAAAGTATGCTATAACAATGAAACTTTATACTCTTTGTTAGAGAATTTACAACCTCTGAAAAAGTAGTCAAATTTATTTAACTTTACAACCATCTTTAGACTTGATTACCTATTGTCAACTCAAATCAACTACAAGTTTTCTGCTAACTGAATGAATATGAAATATGTATATTTTCTCCCCATATGCAAATATATACATATATATGTATATATACATATATAAATACATACATATATAAATATATACATATATAAAAATATGTGTATATATATATATATATGTATTCTTTCAGTTAACCAAGTTTTATATCCTTACTTGATGGACCATATAATCACATTTCTGTATTTGAAGAATTGCCCATTTTCAAAACTTATCATTTAAATATCTCATGCACACACTTACCTAATATTCTGGGCTTTAGTATCACCTCACAACCGAAAAGCAAAAGATAAGTCTTGTTACTGAATAACAACTGGAGATTCCCTTAGAGAATGCAAGCATGCACTGGAAGAAATCAGCTCACGTGACCATATTTATGGCCTTTTTATGCCATGTCAATGTGATCAATGAAAAGGGCTAAATATAAACACATACAGCTGATAAATTTTTGTGATTAGCAACTTTAAAATGCTGAAGAAACAAAGATGATTCTTAACTTTCCTCAGCAGTCCTGTAAAGATTGGACAACAAATATTGCTTGATGTTTTGATGCTACCTGATAAAACTGTGGTTATAAAGGTATAAAACCACCAAAAAATGTATAATATATAAAAGATATCACAAACCCATTTCTAGGAAATGTTTACAGAAGCCATTATGTTAAACTAGTTTTTCTGACTGAAGTCTCTGAAAAGGCTTAGAAAGCAAAATTTAAAAATCCATGAAAAACTTTAAAATTTCCATTTACCAAATATAGGCGACACTCCTGAAATAAAATATTAAGAATGTTTAGGCTGTAGATAAGTCATATCAAATTTAAGATAGCAGAATATTGATCAAAGATAATCTCATATGAACACATAATGGCAAACTCTAATAAGCTAAATGAATGTCTATCGTATCAGTAAAACATCAGTGAACAAAATTTTCTTAACATCAGAGGATGTATATCTGGTTCTTGCTTTAATATCAAAGAATATATATCGAGCCCTTGTGTTACCTATAGCCAGTACAATCCTAGGATGTTTATCAAAGGTGGGCTATAGACCAGAACTATGTTCTAATAAATGCTATTTGGCGATATCCAAATACACTCTTACACAGTTACCTTCTCTTATGAAACACGTACTGGTGAGAGGATGCATTTTTCTGGGTATACAGTCATCAAGCTCCAAATGCTTCCATTATCACCTTATTTCCAATCACTTGTAATTCCTCATACTTTTCCAATAATGTGGCTGGAATTCTACACAGCATACATTATATTCACTTCACTGGAAAACACTGCAGCTCTAAGACTTACTGTATATGGCTCAGTTGCTTCCATAGGGTTCAAACTTGCTTGGCATTCCACAGAATGTGAGTGACACAATCCAAAGCTTGAGGCTAAAACCCTACAGGGCAAACTGTAATGAGAAGAAAAGAGCTGGGAGAGAAATTCCCCTTTTCCCTTGATGCAGATTGCAAGATATCTTGTCTGGAATGCAGCAAACACCTGTGATCTCTCCGGATACATCACGCATGACCCAGCTACCAGCTAGTTTTTCTTTTGAAGATGAGAAGGGATCAGTAATGTATCATCTTTGACTTTATTTTTGTTTCCATTTTGCTCCCTTTCTTTTCACTTTTGAATCCCTGCATAGAAGATTTATTTTAGCTTCTGTTTTCCAGGAAATCTGGACCACCACAATGGATGCCAGAAGGCAACCTCAAAAGTAAGCGATCAAGCTGGTTGTTTGAAACTTAATGGTCCCCCTGTCTGAAAGCAAGAGGAACCCGACTGCTGGTGGCCAGCAAGTAAAGAAGAAATTGTGACATTCACTGTAATCACTGTTACAGCTTTCCCCTGTGATTAATTAGGCTCCAGTACAGGTAGAAGGCAAAGAATAAGAAGATCAAAAGAAGCCTATCTGATTCACCTGACGCAGTGATAATTACAATGAACTTGGTGGTTAGTGGCTTCACTAAACAACATGGGAAGTCTTCATAGAAGTCCTCTACATAAAATGATGGGTCTAGGGTATCAATCTGCCGACACACATCACGCTGTGACACCAGAGAATGTCATGATGGCTTTAAAGAAAGCTGTCCTCTTGCAACTTCAGGATACATGACACTAAAACTTAATCTGTTGTTAGAAATGCAGCACTGTGGCTTCTTCTTTCGGATCTTGCCCAGCTGATTTGTCTCCTGGTCTGACTAATTACTATGTGAGAACAGATTGTTTAAATCACAAAGCTCTGGACATTATATCAGTCACTTTCACCACATTGTCTTACACGGGCAGTTTTCTCAGTTGTCCATAAAGTTAGCAACTGGGATTGGACTTTCTGGTTTGCTGCCTTTTGTGACAGAACCTACAAAAGCTCTAGGTCCAAAACTGAAGTTACTTGGGCCCAAAAGGGCTACAGCTGTTTAAGTGATAAATTAAATTTTTCATAACTTTGAGATATAACGCACATGCTATGACATTTACCTTTTCACTTCAGACAATTTAGTGATTTTAATATATTCACAGAATTACCTAATAATTATCACTGTCTTACTTTAGAACATTTTCACGACACATGGGTTGAATTTTGACCTATGACATACAGAAAACGCGATGTAGCCAGGATAAATCACTCACCTTCTATCCTGCCTCAGACGGTTTTGAGATACAGCTGTTCCGTATGGCCTCGGCAGCGATTTCCTGCTTGACCCCACACCCAGCTGCGTTTTCTTGTAAAACAAATGGCGATTCAGTAATGCAACATTTTATATTTGATTCCCATACTCACTCTTTTTCTTTCCTATAGCATGCTTTTATTTTTCTGTGACTCAAATGCCTAGTAAAGTGTTAGCTTGTAAGTTTGCCCAGCACCTATTTATTGGGGTAGGAATAAGACGCATAGCTCTCAAGAGTCCTCACATCCTAACTTCCACCACACCCCATCCATAGTCACAGCTACAACGCTGCTTTTTGCATCCCAATTCTTTTGGACTATTTTTGCCCAGAAGTACTCTGCTTTTCCTAAGGCATGTCTCCAGTCTATGATGTACAAAATACATTCCTAATTATACATCCATAAATATCCTGGTTTTTCTTTAAGATGCAGAGGAAAACTCTATTGAGTTTTTTAATCACTTTTCCTGTGACTCGCTACTATTTTCCTACACTTGTAGCAAAGCATATACTGTACTAACTTCTGCCCTGAATCATTGTCAAGTGCTATCATTGGGACGTGCGATTTGCAAACACTGAGCTTGGTCTGAGGGAAAATTCTGTTTATTCTCCTTTGACTTTATATATCTTAAATTTCACACAACAGTCTTGCACTAGTCCATCACAAACACTGAACTGGGTATTAAGTGATATAAATACTGAAAAATTAGTATTTTAGAAGGACAATTGGTATTAATTTCAAATGAAGTCAATAGAGCTATAATCATCTTACACTTGCCTCATGGCTTTCAAGCCACCAAGCCTTTTAAATCTTCAAAGCATGTTTTTCAGAAGATTCAAATTATTTTATTTCTCCTAACAGGAGGGAAAATCACATCAGAATGAGGAAAACAAAGCGCCATCTGTACACTCAGTTCTGTCCTAGATAGAGTTGTTTAAAACTTCTGTTTTTCAGAAAACAGTTTTAAATGTCTCCCCACAAAAAGTTAAGAATAAGGGAGTTCCATACATCACAGAAATTCATGCTGTGAGATTTAACAGTTTACCCAGAATACCCTACTCTCCTCAGAAAATCCAGAATCCTTTGCATGGGAATATATTACAGTGAAGTTTAAGGCAACATTAAATCCTAACCTGTCTCTCACAAAACATTTTGAAATATTTTATTATCTTATATGTTTTCCACTTGGTATTATTAACTGCTTAATAACAGTGGGTTAGTGTGTTATTAGATGAGTGCTGTACTAAGTGTGTTTCATCTGGAAAATGCATAGTGTTTAGCAGAATTTACTAATGTGCTTTATTTTCATTTTCAGGATGCCACAGAAAGCTCAGCTCATTATAGTACACTCATAATTACATGGCAGATTTTTTAAATGACAGCAAGAAATGAGTGGAGATGCTGTATCCTGATTCTCTTTCTCATCCACACCTCAAAAATTTGATTTCCTGCTGCTGGCGCAGAAAGCTCGAGTTGAGCTCTAAATGTAAAGAGGTTTTGCTCTCAGTGGTAAGAACCAAGTCACCTGTGCAGCAGATGTGAGGGCTGCGCTATTGTAATTGGGAGCTCAGAGCACAACTGCAGATCAGGAGGAATAGTTAATTCGGACGATGTTCAGAGCCTGCTTGAGAATGGGGTGCCTTTCACTGCTGAATTAAAACCACCAGAGGTATCCAAGAGGTGATCACAAACCTTTCCATTTAGATCGAATCAGAAAATCACATAAAAGTACAGTGGCTAGAGAGATGGCATTCATCCATCTCAAGATGGGTGGAAAGGTGACATCTTTTATGTAGTTTTTGCAAAATGTGAAACTCTCCTCCCATGAGCCTTGAGCTATAGATGAGCTGTCTGAATCGCAGCCTTTTCTCCCCTCCAGATCCAGCTCAGTAGAACTTCAGATGGAAGTAAACTTTTACACGGAGTGTTAATGACGAGACACTGTGATACCGATGCACAGGCCAGAGGCCTGGCTGGTTATATAACACGCATGATCATCATCCACTCACAGCACACCTTGCCTTCGTCAAGCTGTGTACAATTCCATCTTTAATTTTTCCCTAACATCCGGGCCACGTCTAGCTCTAGAAATTTTATTCTGAGAATGATATGAACGTGAGTTCAATAAGAGGAGGAATCTTTATTTTATTCAGTGATAAATACCAAGGGAATAATAAAATACCTGGGATATGACTCGTATTCAATAAATATTTGCTGAAAGAAAGTTGGAAGAATCCAAGAATGAAGAGGAACGCATACCGGAAGAAATAAAAAATATCGCATCGATCCATTACTCTTTTATAAAATATCCACAGTGTCTTTTAATCCATAGCAATATAGCTGAAGAAGGTAACATTAAATCGTTTAACATGTATGCGCCGTGTGGTTATTTTGACAACATGAGAATTTGTGGCACATTTAATATTTCATATGGTCACTTTTTGTCTTTCTGCCTGCTAGATGTAAATGTTTACTGAGAAATTAAAAGTGTATCTGACAGATATCGGTAAGAATAGGAAGGCATTATGGCTTGGAAATGTGCATTTCCTTTATGGAAAAGTGCATGGAGGAGGTTGGCACTCAGGTTAAATGAAGAAAATACAGTGGCCCGCACTTTCACCATAAAATGTACCACAGTGAAGAATGAATAAGTAAAGGCCTCGTTAGGCATGAGAATTTTATTGCACATGGTACATTAATCTAACAGATTACTCCAAAACAGCACATTAAGATAAAAGAAACAAAACCAGTCATAAGCTACATGCCAATTCACTTCTCTTCGGCTCTGTTTAGCAGAACATTTTTCAAAATGATGTTACACCTGCTGTGTGAACATGTTATTCTCTGGGTACACAAAATTAATTTCTGATTAACATCAGGTTCACAAGAATTTCAAGGTGTTTCTTTGGAGGAAAAAGCAAAAAAAAAAAAAAAGTTTAACTCAATCCAGTCCAAGAAGCAGAGCAAGAACTGATATATTTTAAATAAAATTTTAAAATAAAATTGGTATGAAAAATCATAAATATTAAATATAAAATATTCAAATAACTGTTTTGACAGGATAGCAATGTACGGATATCAAAATAGGTCAATCTAAACCACTGGTTTTAAGTTTGCTGTTTTCAGAAATTGGTCACCTATAGTCATAGGTCCGAGCAGCTACTTGGGTTAAAAGACAGTAATACAGGGTAACTCTTGGGTTAAAAGACAGTAATACAGGGTAACTCTTCTGCTTGTCTTCTTTTTGAAATGCTGATCCTGTGACATGAAATCAGTATTTTTAAAGAGATACTATTCATTTAATCAGTGTAAAATTTTCTGATATGTGTATATAGTTTACCCAATTCTAATTACAGAAAATCCTGTTATTCTTGTTAGTATATATGAGCAACTTAGAAAATCATGACTCACAATTTAGATAATAATAATAGCAATAGTTAGGGAAATTTGATCCTTGCCAATTCAATGTATAGCCATATTAATTTCTGTAGGAGACATTTTTCTATATATATCATATAAGTACTTTCTTTTAACCTCAAAAATAATATTGTACAATTATCTCTATATAAGTATTTTGTGCTTAGAATTTTTAAAGTATAATGTATAACCGAAGTTCTCTGTTAATAAAATGCACTTTTTATAATCAACATTTACTTTTACATTTCAATTAATTGTTTAGTTTGCCAAATTGTAACAGTATATTGAAGTTACAAGAACTGCCAAATTCCATGCCCAATTGGCTTCGCGACAAAAAGGTAATCATTTCACAAACCCAGTTCATTTTCCTACATAGTCTAGCTCCTAAGTTTAATTAGATCTTTGTTTTTGAAAGGCATTCAATTCATTGAAAAAATTAAGTTTAAACACTTTTTCTCTCTAATGTATAACATCAAAATGAACTTACTTGGAGCTGAGAAAAAACAAAAAAGATTGTTGCACCCAATTATGAAATTTCAGTCTGCACTACAACACCTCATTGCAGTGCTTCTTTGAGATCAAACAGTAATCAAATATACTTTTACTTCAAATAAGTCTACCTAATTTAAAATTACACTACAGTCGGATTTGATGAAGTATAAGTTACATTTGCTATGAGAAAGATTTTGACATTGTAGGGAATGACAGAAGTCACATCTCAATCCATTTATTTTGTTTTATTTTAATGGAACACAAATAAGTGTTAATAAAGAAAATATAAAAACCACTCTCATTTCTATGAAAAATAAAACAAAATTTCACAAAAATTATTAGAGAATAACAATAATTAATATACCATGTATCATAATCTTAAATGATTTATATTGACTGGGTTTAAATATATTCAAACTTACAAAAAATTTAGTTAATGTTATTGCATTAGAATCAACCTGATGATTTTTAAACTGAATTAGGTCCTTTAAAAACTATAGATAAGAGATTATCAATTGTTTATGCCACTTACATTCTTAACATGTGTCAAATATACCACAACAAAATACAAGGTAAAATTTTGAAAAAAGAAGTTTTAGTCTGATGTTGGAACTTAGGGTGCTGTGAAAGCAAGCAAGCAGCCCACCTCCCTGGTAAGCAGCTGTGAGCCTCCTGGCACCCGGGCTGAGAATCAAACATTCCATCCACCACCACCACCCTCAGTTATCAAATGGGAGCCAGAGGTCTAAGCAACTCTTGGAAGGTTGACCATATGCAGTATAGCAAATAGGGGGGATTTCCTTCTACCATCTCTTTGAAGGAAAATATTGTTATCGATGTTTTGCTTTGTTCTGATTAACTGTATTGCTCTATTCAATATTTTGTTTTGATAAGTTCTATAATGTTCTGGTTGTTTTGTTTTGTTTTGTTTTGTTTTTGTACCGGGGATTGAACTCAAGACCTCATGCTTGCCAGGCAGGCGCTTATGCTGCTGAGCTAAATCCCCAGCCCAACTATAATGCTCTGTATTTGGCTTGATTTTGCTATACCTGATTAAAGAACAACTACTGTGAAGATAACGAGTTATACTATGACACCTATTACTGTTATTCCGGTAACCTGCTGTGAAGTTCTGTACCAATTTCACTGCATTGTCTCAATTGGCTAAGTTCTGTCTTGTTCTGTTGTATTTCACTACCTTCAAAATGATAAAAAATAAGAATTTTTAGTCTTAAGCATAGCACTGACTGCAATATGATACTACATTCAATGAAAGAGATTTTGTCCAATAAATTACACAGAAAACTCATCAATTATACTTCACAGCTTAACTAAAACCAACAAAATTATACATTGTCCAGGAGAATAGCATTTTCATAGCTCAAAATAAATTCTGCAATTAACCTTAAAATTCTCAAACATTGATATGTTGATTGAATCTCATAAATATGTATTCTTTAAACTCATGTGACAAGTTAAAAGTATTCTTAAAATTAGTTCCAAAAAGATACAGGACATGTCAAGGGTGTCTACAGCTACAACACCTGTTCAAAATATTACTTGAGATATTAGTAAGAATAATTAGGCAAGAAAAAGAAATACAAGGGATAGGAAAGAAAGTAGTCAAATTGTTATTTGCAGATGGCATGATCCTCTACATAGAAGATTCAAAAAGTCTGTCAAAAGACTCTTAGAATCAATAACCAAATTCAGTAATAAAGCAGGAAACAAAATCAATAGCATTCCTGTACACTAATAATGAACTTTCTGAGAAAGAAAAGGGAAAAAACATCATTCATAATACCACCAAGAAAAATTATATACTTAGGAGTTAACCTAACTAAGGAAGTGAAAGACCTCTACAACCAAAACGATATTATTCTGAAAAAGAATACCAAAGAAGACACCAGTAAATGGAAACATACCCCTGTTTCTGGATAGGCAGAAAAACTATGGTCAAAATGGTCATACTTCCACAACTAGAAAAAAGATTTAATGCGATTGCAATCAAAATACCAATAGCATTCTTCACAGAACCAGAGAAAGCAATTCCAAATTTCATATGGAACCGGAAGAGATCCAAAATAACAGAAGTAATCCTGGGTAATAAGAACAAAGCAGGAGGCACCACAATCCTTGACTTGAAGTCATATTACAAAGCTTCAATTTTTTTTTAAGTGTGGTACTCACACAAAAACACATATGAGGAGCGGAGCAGAACAGAATAGAGATGCACCAACAGATCCACACGTATTATACTATTTGTTCTGTTACAAAGAGACCAAAAGCATACCGTGGAGAAAATATATCCCCTTTAATAAATGACACCGGATAAAGTGGGTATCCACACGCAGAAGATCAAATCTAGATCCATATCTCTTACCATGCGCTAAACTGAAATAAAAGTGGATCAAAGAACTACGTGTTAAACACTTAATCTGCTGTAAGATAAAATAGGCAAAACTCTTGAAGTTGGGAAATTGTGTTTTAGGTATGATTATATCTTCCATAGACAAGAATCAGGGAAGTCTATGAACTTCAGAAAATTGTATGACAGATATGTTTATATTTGCATTGTCTTAAAGACAAAATAATAACTTTCTTCACATTAGCAAAACAATTTGACCCAAATGAGATTCTATGGGCATTGCAAGAAGAAAAAATTTAATGATCAATCTGAAAAGAAGCAATAAATGTCTGCCAGAATTAATTTTGAGGATGGAAACCCAAGTTGAAATAAACGATCAAGATGATAACAACTTTCTTGTGATATTTACCTAACATTATCTTCAGGAGAGTATTTTCATAATCATAATATTCCTCCTTCATCAAATTCAAAGTCTTCTTAGTTCTTAATATCTGCCATAATTCCTGCTGCATTTCTGGCATCATTTCCTGGTACTCCTCCCCTGTCTGTGAAAGTTTCATTTGGTTGCTATTCTCTGTTTTTCTCATCTTGACTCTTATTCCTAGACATTAATTTTTCCTCCAATTCATTCTTTTTAAAGCAATTTCTAGTAATTTCACCATTTACACTTTAAAACATTTGGTATAAAGTCATCGATATCCAAGTCTAAGTATTTAGATCAGAAAGAGCCAAAGCAACGTGAGGCTGTGTTCTACTTTTTAGCTTTTAGGCCAAGACATTTACATCTAAAGATCTTTCCTGTACACCAACCTTCACTCCTCCACCAGTATGAAATCATCAAAAGTCACTGGCTACTAATCAGGTAGGACGAGATTGCAGAGACAAGCAAGGAAATTTCTGGTAAGAAAAGAAAAAAAAGAATGGGAGTGGAAACTTACAAAACTGAGCATGATCTCACCTTATGGCTTAGCAATTGTACCCCTCAGCTTTTGACGTAAAAACTTATATCCACACAAAAAACATATACACTAATGTTTATAGCACCTTTATTTATAACTGCCCAAATATGGATTGTCAAAACAAAAAAGTTCTTCAGTAGTTAAATGGATAAACTGGGGCACATAGAGAAAATAGGCTATTACATAATGCTAAGAAGAAGTGCGCTAGCAAGCCATGACAACACTGAGACAGACTGTAGATACACACTATTAAATGAAAGCAGTCAAGCTGAAAAGCCTGTGCACTGCTTCATATCAAATATATGATATTCAGAAGAGGCAAAACTATGAAGACAGTAAAAAGATCAGTGTTCACCAGAGCCTTAGAGGAAGAGATGGATGAACACTGTACATATATTACAGAGGATTTTTAGACCAGCAAAACTCTTCTGTGTGATACTGTAAGGGTGAATGTAGGTCACCAGGCGGCTGCCAGAATCCATACAATGTGCAATACCATGTGAGTCTTAATGTAAACTTTACACTCTGAGTGACAATGGCCTGCCAGTGTGATGTCACTGATTCTATCAATGGCCCACTCTGATAAGGATCCTCAACAGCAGGCCAGTGTGCATGTGTGAGGGCAAGGGCACACGGGGACTCTTTGCTGTCCCCAGGTTTTCTGAGAACCTAAAACTGCTCTGAAAGCCAAATTCAACTTTTAAGACACATTTCTCAAGTTTATAAAGTTTTTTGAATTGAGAATATCTTTAATAAGCTTAACCTGGCACACCAAGTATTGAGCATAACTCCTAGTATTTACTTTTAGGGGTAACAATGAGTGAACAGAGATACCAAAGTAGAGAATAAGAAATGAGTTCTTCAAGATTATCATGGGTAGTTCATTAGAAGATTTCCTTCCAAATAACAAACAATAGATTTCTTTATGGCAAGTAATTATCTTAGCTTTTACTTTGCTAAAATACTTTGTTACTCTCAAATGAATTTTATAATCAAGCAATATTCTCAAAGCTGATTTTATAATAAACTCATTTTCCTGTAGGCATCTCTTGAACTCAGAAACTAGATGAAAATAGTTTTGAAAATACCCCTTTTCACTATACTGTTTCCTTTATGTATTGGAAATACCTGATGGATAAATTAAAACTGCCAGCATGCCTGACCACATGAAAACATATACGGTGGAGTTCTTACCCTTAAGAATTTTAGCCTCTCTACGTGAATGGAAGCGATGGGGAGTATTTATGATACAGCTTAGCAAATGTTACGATAGTATTCACACAGGGTAAAGATTTATAAAATACACATAAAACTTCATTGTTCTAGTTCAGAGTCACCTAAATATAAACCACAGGCCAGATCTATTTGGCATGGACTGTTCCGATAAATAAAATTTTATTGGAATGTAACTATGCTTGCTTGCTTATGTATTGTCTATGGCCACTTTTGCAGATTTGAGTAGTTGTGACAGACTATCTGTCTCACAAAATATTTTATCATCTAGCCCTTTATAGGAAAAGTTTGCCAAGCAGGTAGATGTAAAAATAACTCAGTTAGCCACTGGTGCTCTAGCTAGACGAAATAAATGGAATCTCATGAAAAGTTTGTTAATTAATAATCTATTGTTTCAACAGAGAATTTGTGTGGTCCATAAAATGTGATCAAATACTTATGCTTTCCAATATAGTAGGGTCAGCATCTGTTTAGAACTCAGGAAACTAAACTGTTTTCTTTCATTAAAATAAGCTATTTGGTTATAGCAACTTTATATTTTTTACTAGCTTTAAAATGTTCATTTAATATGTACTGTAATTAACTGTTATGTATGGACTATATCCATTTCAATATTGAATTTTATTTTATTGGGTATAAATTGTTGACAATTAGGATCTGCATGAAATAGAATTCAAAAAACGAGAGAATAATAGACTATAATCGAGAAAGATAAATCCTATAATTTGCCTAATTTTGTCTTACTTCATAGAAACATATATATTATTTTTTAAAAAAATATTCTTTGGTAGAAGCCCAAACATATATTTTTGGAAACTTTTGTGTGAGTAAATGAACTTCATAGTTATGTTATTAAAATATATATTTTTAATTCATTTTATTTCAAATAGCAATAAAGATCATTTTTTCTACCTGAAACTACCAGATTTACTATTCTTAATGATCATTTAACTGTTGATTTGTTTAAAATAAATTATTTTGGGTCATAACACTAAATTTGTGGGGGGGTTCTTTGCTTATTCTACTATTATTTTTCATTTATTTTCTTTAGATCCAAAGGCTCATTGCAAATGCATGAATAATGTAGTTGTTTCTATGGAAGCATCCACTTTCTTTTAATTAAATTTATTTGCCTGAAGCAGAGGATATGTTTTAAAATATCAGTAGTAACAGGATCCTACTTTAGAATATCTGGTGCCTTCATTTTTTTTGTTTCATTAAACCCCTCATGAAAAAGCCAGAGGTTCTCTTTGCATAATAAATTCAAACTAACTTCAAGTCACCATCTAAATAGAGAATCTTTTAACCTGCCCATCATGTCTTTCTAAAGGATGTATTTTAGCAAGCACTTTGTTTTTAAAAAGTTAAAACTGAAAGTTTAAATACAGTATCTATTTGACATTTTCATCTTGATTGCAATTGCTATGAAATCAGAGAATATCTACAAATTCTAACAATGATAGAATATGAATAACCTTTGATTCCCATTTCATCATAGTATTTTCTTTATGAACTCTTATTTGAGACCTATACTATATCATTAAAAATAAAGCAGTAAAGATTGAATACCTAGAAGATCTATGATGAGAAACCCATTTTGTCTTAGGCACCTATTTACCTGTGCTGCATTGAGATGATTACACTGTCTCTGAGTCATTTATGTCCCATGCTAATTAGTTTAATTTGACAGTACTATCTATATTACAACTCATAAATCTTCCAATATTAATGGACTCCTTCATAGTTTTTACTTGATCTTTTATCATGAATTGATTTTCATAACTATGCAGGCAAAATTTTGTAATCATATATCTTTCATATCCATTTCCTACTGAGTAATTCAAGTTTTACTTCATATTGATGGCTATAGTCTTCATATGTGCGTACCACGAGACTTTTCTCATGATAAATTTGAAATTCCTGAGCATTAAATTGATTTTTGTACTGTCAAGGTTTACCTTAAATAAAAATTATAAGCACCTAACCCCCTCTCCAACTTCATGATCCAACTCAGAAAAAGCATTGTAAAGTATATTGTCTAATGAATTTATTCTACTTAAATACAGTATAAGTGTCAAACTTTTTTTATATTTGAATAAGCTATTTTTATACTTAAAATGTAAATACAGAAATCAAAAGAATTCAGTAAGTCTCAAACAACACTGAAATACGACACTCCATACTTGGACACCCTACCATAACAACTATCAAACACCAAAAATATAGACAGAAGAAAATCTGAATAGCAGCCATGGGCAGGAGGTCTATCAAATCTAGGAGAATATACATAAGAATAAATCAAAACTTTTCATCAGAAACAACAGAGCAAGTCTTTAAGGCAAAGGGAAACTGTCATCTTAATATAATCTATTCAGAAAGAAAATTCTAGAAAAATGAAAAGAAAATTTCAGATAAAGGTTGTGGGAATTGGAACCAGAACATATTCTTCCACTGATTGGAGCATATCACTTCACTGAAGCTCTCAAAGTCACTGCATTTCCTCAGAGTAAAAGTTCACAGTGGCACAGGAGAACCTGTGGTTCCATGTCTTCTTCATTCCTATTACGGTGCTTTCACTGTTGTTTTTCTTTTTGTTGTTGTGACTGTCAGTCTTTTTCATAATTATCAACATGCGAAGCTGCTTTGTTAGCTTTCTTTTTCCTCCTTCAGGAAAGATCTTTCCCATATTTTCACCTACTAATATGCATTAAAAACTGATGGTCAATTTAACACCAGCTGAATTAAATCATCATGGTGCTAGGCATAGATGGCCCACCTGAGGAAAGTTGTCAGCATAAATAGAGACATGGAGAAGAGCTAGGCATTGTGGGTTTCTCTAAGTGTTGTTTGAGCTGTTGGCTCTCCTGGAGGAGCTTGTCGTGACTAGCTTCACCAGTGTGAGTTCGACCATTGTCATCAGAGGAGCTCGGGACCTTGTTGGTGAGAGTGGCTGTAGTTCGCTTTGGGGGAGCTCTGGTCCTTACATGGAGCATCATTTTCTGGCTCCAGAGGGAAAGACATGTGCCTCTTAATCTCCAGGAGAAGCTTGTCACCCTGGCTTCCTGGTATGTACTCGACTGTTCCTATCCTTGCAGAAGCTTGGGACCTTTGTGTCGCTGAAGATGGCTGTGGTGCTTTTCAGGACAGCCTTGCTCTTTATTATGAGTGTGACTTCTTGGCTCCAAGGTAGATCCCTCAACCTACCAGCGCAGCTCCTTCACCCCACTGGCATAGTTTTTAGCTTCCACCACTGACCTTTGGGCCTTCCCAGCGTGGATCTGTAAAACAGACTGGCATGGGTCCTTCTCTTAGGCTTTAGACCTCCATTTGGACTCGTGGGTGGCATTGTCACGGGCTCTAGGTGTGCACTTGAACTCACGTGTGACATTGCTGTGGGATCCAGGCCCTTGGCTGAATATTCTGAGTCTTTAGTGTTGTGGATAGATTTCCTGCACTTTCTTTTATGTTAAACTCTGGGTGAGCATCATAAAATAATAATATAAATTCTGTGACCTGAGTCTAATTGTTCTCCTCACAACCCTGACTACAACACCTACTGACCCCCTGTCTCTGTTAGCGTCTCCTCAGTGAGATTTTGTTTGGAATAGCATAAGCTTAAACAACATACCACAACCCTTCCACAGACTCTGCCTTTACCCTTCTTCTGTTTACTGTCCATCACAGTATTTATCATGTTCTAATTAATGATCATATGAATATTTTATTTTGATCTTTATTCCCTAGTATGCCATGGAAGGTCAGAGAATATCATATCAGTTCTGTTTCTCTGGAGAACCCTAATATATGTAACATCAATGAGAAAATAATTTTCAATATTTAAGATAAGAAAAATATATATGTTTTTGCACTTAAGAGGACCATTGAGTACCAAGCAAAATGCTGGTAATGTGGGGTTGGGGGTTCACCAAGGAGGTGAGGAATGAAATCTGGAGCCACCATGCATGGCAAAGGTGGCATTAGAGAATAACAGAAAGGTCCTCGCTGTAACAGAAGGGGCGGCAGCACCTAGGAAACTCTGTGCTGATGGCTCCTTTCCGTCACTCTTACTTTTTTTTCAGAATAAAAACTATGAAAGGTCATCTTTTCTGAATGAAAATGGAGGAAAACTCTCATAAGTCTGAAGAGCGATGAGAAAATATGAAACGTCATCTAAACGAGCAGAGAGAACAAAGGCATATTACAAGATGGCAACACCCCACATTACCACAAAGGTCATGAATTCAAAGTGAATGCACTCAGAATGGTCTGTTTGGACTTTTCTATGGACACAGCTGCAGAGTTAGAGGAGAGGTGAATTAGAGGATTCTCTGAATAATCCCCAAAATCTCCACCAGAGGAAAAGGCAACCACCCGTACCAGCTAAGCCTGAAAGGCCCTAATGCTGTACCTTGTAAGACTGTTTGTTCTCCACTAATTCCTTCCATCCCTTATCACACAGCACAGGTCAGAAACAGAAGCTAGTAAGTTGAGTGGAAGTAACTGTGGTAGTAACCAGACTTTTCTCCTACCACCACTATCTTCATGCTTCCAAATCAAAATTGGCCTCACTCAGGAGAAGGAACAGGTTTACCTCGGGAATCCTCTAGAATTATGCTATTAATTAAGCAGCACTGGTCATTAAACTTATAATGACTGAAAAGCCCCAGTATAAACTGTAGAACCCTGCCAGAATTGGTTTGTAAGAGGCAGGGTATGAATCCCCGTTGCTTTACAAAATTGTGTGGCATATTTCAAACATCCTATTATTGTAAAGAGATTTTTGTACAGCAGGAAGAATTCTAAGGATTGCCTACCTATAAAATTCTCTCCCTCTGGTTATTCAATCAAACATTAATCTAGATACTGCAGTGAAAAAGCTTCTGTAGACTTAACTGAAGTCCCAAGTCAGTGTTCTTTAAGATAACAGAGATTAGGTAGCAGTACCTTTAAAGCACTATTTCTAGCAGCAACAGAAAAAGTAAAAGATATTCAAAATGTGATAACGACTCATGTGTCATTGCTGATTTACAGAGTGATGGCTAGGGGAAAAGAATGCAAGTATCTTCTAGAAGAAAGAAATCCTCTAACAAGAGCTAGTAAGAAAATAGGGTCAACATCTCTAAGTCCACAGGAAAACAGGTGTTGCTTTAGAGGTGCTACATCGGTGGCAGGTTGGTAAGTGAGGTAAGATTGCATGTAGTACAATAGAAAGCTAGGACAAGATACTGACTTTTGTGTTTCTCTCACTGAAAAGAATTGATTAGAAACATAAAAGAACTTTTTTTTTAATGATACTAAGTACGGCAGCATAATCTGCACCACCCCACCACAGCTCGTACCCCGAGTCTCTTTATCTTGGCTTCTATTTGATAAAATATAGATAATGCCTGTCCTGCAGTAGGATGATAATGACTGACAAAGACGAATACTCTAAATCCTTAACAGGGAAGACAAGCAATAATATTAAGAATTATTAATAACAATAATATTATCACCCCCTAGAATAACACATTATCTTTCTGCCCTTAAAACCACTCCACATCCACCATTTCCACTGAAGTATATTTGTTTCAGACTTTCAGACTGTATGGAAGAGTGTTGGAAGATGGCTTTTCCTGGTGGGTCTTTTAGTATCATCACTGCATCAATCATTCCATGTTTCTAGTTCAGCTGTTTAATTTCTTCAGAGCTCTTTGTTAATCCTCGGTAAGGTATTAGCATACTGACATTCATAACCAATGTACTTTAAATTTTAAATACATCAACGTAGCATTCCTTGCAATACCAATGGGTGGATGTCTGCTTGAGTTTTCTCGGGAGGCAAAAGACTGCTAACTCCAACACTGAGGAGCTGAGGGCGGATACTTGGTCAGCAGGAGCAGAGATGGACCTTACAGAGAAAAGCAAGGCAGCTCCCTACTGGACAACTGGGTAAAAGTTAATTATTCAACCAAACTGTTGCTGTGCCTCAATTGCCTGACTTGCTACCAAAAACAATCATCTGAGCTCAGCAAAACATTATTGCCTTTGTTGTTCCTCAATAAATCTGGTGGTCTGAGTCAGTTTGGGGCTTCACTCCATTCCATTGAAGACCCCAAGTCCCTTGACAAAGATAATCTCTGTCTTTCACGAAATTGCATCTACTTAAAATGGATACTGTGATGCTTGGATATGCACATACATTATGAAATAATCGCCATAATCAAGCTAATCAATGATAATTCCCTGTATATGGTGAGAATAGGTGATATCTACCCTGAACAAATTTCAACACTTTACTATTAACTATAGTCATCATATTGTGTCCCCATGACTAATTTCTCTTAGAATTGAAAGTTTGTGCACTTTGACCAGTATCCCCCTTTTTTTCTACCCTGCAAACACTGGTAACATTATTCTCATCTTTGTTATTTTCAGGTTGACTTATTTTGATCACTCAAGTTATGTCATACAGTGTTTGTCATTCTATGTCTGGAACAATTCAGTTAGCAAAATCTATCTCACTCATCTGCCGATGGACACTAACACTGTTTCTGTACCTCAGTGATATGAATAATAATATTTCTGTAGCTTAACTATAGAACATAGGAAAACAAATATTCCTTTAAGATAATGATTTTATATACTTTGGATATATATATTCATAAGTAGGATTGCTAAATCATATGTGTTTTAGTCATCTTTTCATTGCTTTGGCAAAATTCCTGACATACATATCTTAAAGGAAGAAGGGTTTATTTTAGTTCATAGGTTCAGAGGATTCAGTCCATTGTCAACTGAGCTTTAGCAGAAACATAGCATAAGGTAATAGTGGCAGAGGACAGCTGCCCACATCATGGCATCCAGGTATCAGAGCACAGGGCAACAGTCAGAGAGGAAGGGTCCAAGCTGAAGCCTCGTGGCCTACCCAGACACCCCCAGAAGTGTGCTTCACTAATCTCCCACGTGTCTCTCAAGCCAATCAAGCTGACAATCAAGATTAACTACAAGTCCAACCATTGTCAAATTAACAGCTAAACACATTCCCCTAAACCACACTTAATCATCAAATACAAACAAAAACAAAGCTCTACTCAACATGATGTAACTGTCTTGTGTGAAACCAGATTCATAAATTAATTCCTAAAAATCTCAACAGTCACAGTATTGCTCAACTGTCTGAGTCCAAATTCACCTCTGAGCCTTAAGGCATAGACTTGCTTATCACATATGAAAATAAAAAGTTAATTGTATACTCCTAAGATAGGGCAAACATATTTATTCTCAAATGAGGGAAGGAATAGGGGATTAGGAAGGAATATGACCCAAAAAGACTGAAATGCACCAGAATCCTCAGTGTACTTTTATCTTTTTATAACTAAATCATATTCATTATTGACCAACACTAGTCACAATTTCTGTGATGAGATGGTAATATGTGTATATTTCATTTGCTTTTTTTCTTCTCATCATTCTTTATTAGAACCCTTTACACTACCATCTAGTACATGTTCAGTGATATGATTAGGTACCCAAGATGAAAAACATATTCAGAGTTGATCTTGCCACAGGGTATCAAGAGCTCAGTTTCAAAATACAATTCTATGTTTATCCCAATATTCAGCTATGGAGCTGGGATTTGTGTTAATCCACTTAAAGAAGAATTAATATTTTAAATTGTAGTTTTGCATTTTAGGTACATGGATAATAATTTTAAAAATAAAATTTACTAGAATGATAACTTCTTATATTAGACCAGTAAACCCTGCAAGAAAAATAATTCCAAATAAAAATTTTGCGTTCACAGATTCATAATATAAATTGGATTATGCAATCAGTTCATCGCAAGATATTTGTCAGTTTTTGTTCTTTATGCATCTCATTCAGTCTCTCAATCTCTGCTCCCTCTTTTTCTCTTTTACTGTGTTTATATCAGTTTTATTTTCAATTTATATAGCAATGAGAGCACTGCCAAGACTGCTTATCTTCTCACTTTGTGTTCCTCTTTGTCATCAACTACAATCAGAAGTTTTGAGAGTAAACAGTTTAATGGATTCATCCATCCCAGGCTCTGACTTACAAGACAGATGAGATCATTCTCACCCATTTGACAACATTAGCACTAAAGAATACTCAGCATTTTTAAGTAATACTCTTTCCAGTTATTGTGGGATTACTTTTTCCACAGATAAACCACTACTCATATTTTTAGAAGAATGCATTTCTGCAATAACTAAATCATTGTTGTTTAAAAAGCAACCTCCATTCTCTAGCTGAAAACATTTTTTCTGTAGAATATGCAAAGACTTGTGAAGAACATTATAATTTACCCTACTTGCAAATTAGTCATTAGACTGAAGTGACAGCGACACTTGACTGTGTCAATTGCATTGGCTTGGGAGCTGCCAGTAGAGATTGGCAGAGTACACTTCTAGGTGAGTTGGGGGTGGGTGTCTATGTCTGCCTCCTCACTCTTTCAACTCTAACTGTATTTCTGTTCTTTGCTTTTGGCTGCTATGAATTAAGTGGCCTCACTCTACATGCCCTTCACATGATATTTCTGCTTGGAGCTGGCTAACTAGCTAGTTGTAGTCAGAGGTTGTACACAGAACAATTAGAATCAGGACATGGAATTTATAATGTTATTTTATGATGGTCACCCAGAGTTAACACAAGAACCTGCAGGAAATGTATGCACAACACCAAAGACACAGAATATTCAACCAAGGGCCTGAATTCTACAGCAATATCCTGCAAGAGTCCAGATGAAAACCTAGAGCTCATGACAATGCCTCCCACAAGTCCAGCTGGAGGCCTAGAGCCCACAAGAAGGACCCACACCAGTCTCTTTTATGAATCTATACTGGGAAAGCCCAAAAGTCAGTGGTGAAAGCCAGAAAGTCTATGCTAGAAGGGTGAAGGAGCTGTGCTGGTAGGTTGAGAGTTCTACACTGGTGCCAAGAAGTCACGCTCAAAACAAAGGCCAGGACTGCCCTGAAAAGCACCACAGCCATCCTCAGTGACACGGAGGCCCCAAGCTCCACTCACAATAAGCACAGTCGAGTACATGACAGGAAGCCAGCATGATAAGTTCATCCTGGAGACCAAGCAGCACACATCTTCCCCTCCTGAGCCAGGAAACAATGCTGGATGTGAGGGCCAGAGCTTCTCCAAGAGAACCAATGGCTCAGACAGCAACATGTAGGAGAAACCATAATGCTTGTACATCTCTACACCTCTACACCTCTCTTCTCCTTCTCTATTTATGTTGGCAACTTTTCTCAGGTGGAACATATAAGTTCAGCACCATGGTGATTTAATTCCACTGGTGTTAAGTTGATCAC
>PVJX010002429.1:0-60707 GCA_004027295.1 Dolichotis patagonum | reverse complement strand
CAGGGGCCTTACATGGACAGTTGAACTGGAGCCCATGTGTGTTCTTCTCTGGCTGAAAAACTGTCTATATTTTGTGCATAACCTGAGACTGCAGGAAATGTAGATTAAGAGAAGTAAACTAATTGATCTGGTGAATAAAATTTCAAAGCAACCCAACACTGGGATGAAAATGAGACCTGGTTAGGAGAGGCAAGTCACTGAGGGTGAGACCGGAAAGTACATATTGTAAGTTCCTCCATTTTCATTATGTTTCCAGGAACTCCAATAATAAAAACATTTCTTCTTATACCATCCTCATTCTGCCCTAGAACTGGGTGATCATGGACTGTGAGCCTGACCCAAAATAAACTTTACCTCCTTTAAATTGTAAGTAATCAAATATGATCTGGCAGCAGCAAGAAAGTTACTAAGACAGGCAGTAAGTGTATGTACTTTTCTCTGAAGGTAGACACTGTATATTACAAAGTTATTTAATATAAAAATGTCCTTGAAGATATATTCAAGAACAATATTCATGTGTCCTCTCACAAAATGTGAAAAAATGTAAGAGATTCACAGAGAATTCGTTCCCAAATTTTATTGAGTTTACAACCAGGGAAATGAGATAAAGTTTCATTACTTTAATTTTGAACATTAAATATCACTTCTAAACAGTTCATTTCTGGCTGGGGATAGTGACACACACACCTGTAATCCCAGCACTTAGGAGGAGGAATCAAGAGGATCACCACAAGTTCAAGTCCAGCCTGGGCTACACAGTGAAACCCTGTCTTAAAAAATAAATACATAAAATAAAGAGTTAATTTCATTGAAGAAAATAACTAGATATTTATTCAATCATTATATCATGCTAATAAAATGACATACTCTTTTTTAAAGTTCATCTCCTGTATTAAAATTTAGGATAGGTTTAGACAAATTTTCCAATTATTAATCTCTTAATACCAAAAAAGGATTTAAAAATAAGTTAGTCATTTCAGATATTAAGGTTTTTGAAAAATATTCAAATAAAATATTCAATTTACTGATTATTTGCTACATTTCTTAGCATTATGCTGAATTAATTTTGACTCCAAGAAGTTGATACCAAGAAAGTGACCCATTATCAGTCTCTTGGAGAGCACTGTATAAGATGATAATTTGTAATCTGCTGATGGATGGGCACTGAATGAAAAAAGAAAACATGGAGAAACAAATGGGTCAGAGAATGTGCTTTGGAAAAATAATGGTTGGCCCACCACTGAAAAATTAATGTGCATTAACGATGGGAGTGAGAATTACTACAGTTTGATTGTGTCTTAGTTACTTTTCTCTCATTGCTGTGATAAAATATCTGACACTCAAAGTTAAGGGAGGAAAGGTTTATTTAGTTCACAGGTTCTAGAGGTTTCTGTCCATAATCCACTGGCCATGAGGCAGGGTTGCACGAAGCAGAGAGACAACAGTTCTTGGTGGTGGAAGGTACTGAAAAGCAACAAGGTCAGAAAGGGGAGGTGTAAGTCCCTTTTCCAGCCCTAACACTGTATGCAGACTACCTGCCCTGGTGGCCAGTGTACACTCAGTCTACCAATTCCAGCTCTAGATGATAACCCAATCATAACCCTTAGCTTCAGCCGCCTCTGAAAAGCCGTCCCTCCCATTCCTGCATGAGGCTTGAGGGGGACATCCAGACACAAACCATAACAGGTTATGTGAGTCCACTGATGACTGTATAAAATACTTTATGTTACAGATTTTTAAAATTATTCTTATTCCTAGAATACATTCTGATTCATTTTACATCATATATCTCTTTGCTTAAATTATGCATCTGTTTGTATATTTCTACTTTTCATTACAACTTCAATTATATTAATCATAGTTTATTTATTTTATTTATCTGATTATTTCAGTGTCTTTCTCACAGCTCAGTCTGGCTCTGTTCACTTATTCACTTCTTCAGACTGTTTTCTTGCCATACTTTAGAATTTTTTGTTAAAATTTTCTGTGTAATAGAAACAGGTTGATAAGCTTTTAGTATGAGATTGTTTTGCTAAACTGGCCGAGTGCCGGACTGTGTACAATGTTTGCTGTAGCTCTAGATGCAGCAGCTCTGCATTTTTGTAATGTTACTCTTCTTTTCTCCTTTGGAATCTTTAAGCTTCCCCGAGAACATTTTCTTAAATAAAGGCTGACTCTATAGCTCTGTTAGCTACAATTAATTTACACTACAGTCTTGATGATGTAGTGTTAAGCAGTAGGCTGGGGGATGCAGTTGGTAAAGATTTTCTTACTAAAACCAAATCTCCACTAACTGTGTATCTTGGGGTTGTGATCCATGCTTTTCCATTGAAGTAGCTCACATGCACACCATATTCCTATCTTTGGCTGCAGCATTGTAATCTATTATTTTGAAACACAGAACTTATTGCCCATTTTCCTTCCCCTAGGTTAAGGTGAAAAGGAGAACATATGAGAATGAACAAAACTCATTACCCTTGAGAAAAAGCTCTGGCAGTCTTTTCTTCTGGTTGTAGAACTTCAGTAAAGAGAAAGTTAGGATTATTCCTGAATGATTTATCCTTTCCTTTTATCAGAATCTGGAAGGATCTTTAAAGTCTTTAATGGAAGAATATAAGAGTTTACTAGAAGCAAAGTACATACAAGTGGGTCCCTCCCTGCCAGAGTGCAACTCCAGTACTTACTCTCACAACAGTACATACTGAATTTCTAGAAATTTGACAAAATTATATTATATGCTTCTACCAGTCTAAGTCTCCACTGGCTTTTGGTCCACATAAATAGCATCATCTGTTATTTCTGTTTAGCGCTGTCTATCTAGATTGGGGTGGGTATTTCCCTACAAACTCAATCCTCTGCAGACTCAACAAAAATCTTTGATTCTCAGATTTTTCGAACTATTTTTTCTATAAAGATAGGAATGATAACATCTAGGTTCTTTATGTGTGAAAGCTGACACTAAATTTTCACTGTCACATATTAAAAATATTGCAGTGTTTCAATGTTTTGCTGCAAAAAATTTCAAACATATCCCCAAAACTTGGAAGAACTGTGAAATATAATTACATGTCTTTAGTGGCACCTAAATTTAACAATTATTTATGCAAAGCAGTATTTGCTTCAACTATTTTTACATAGATGTGTTTCAGAGTAAATTTCATTTAAAACATCTCACCACTAAATAAGTATACTTTGTTTAAAAAATTTATCAAAGATTACACCTTTAAAGGGAAAACTACCCAAGTTCTCACTTTCCCCTTTTTATCCCAAATATACCTGTTTAAAAATGGACATAACTTACTAATTTAACTGGTATTTTATTTGAATAAGAAGGCCTTTTCATTCACAAAACTACCGTGTACAGTATGGTATTCCTGAAAATTACACATTCTGTTTTCTATTTTGGTAAGACCATCCTTCTGCAGTGTGACTGGATTTAAGTGAAATAAGTTAGAAAGTACGAATTTAAGGACAATATATTTTTCTCAAATGAAACACAATGCAAGCTTGAAGTACATGGTTATAGAAATCAGACAGAGAAATAGAATTCAAGAAATATCTAGGTAGCAGTGAACTAAGAATGTAAGATTTCTGTAAGCAAATTTGTTTGTATTTGAAGTTACTCCAAACCTCTCCTTGGATGAAACAGAAACTGTCAACATTGCATAGAATATACAAAAAGAAAACTATGTAAGTTACAGATAGGAAAAATTTTCACACTAAAACTATGTAAGTTACAGATAGGAAAAATTTTCACACTAAGTATTTTCAGGCTTTTCATAGCTCTGATATTACAATAAGAAATATTGTACTCAATGTTACAAAATAAGGCCTAGTTGAGCAACTTCCTTTATTCACATGTACAACTGAATATGGGGCCACAGAGACTGTTGCAACAGACAGTGAAATTGAACTCAGCACCCCTGAAAGGAACAGCATGAGGACTTCTAAATGTGGAAGTGTGGTGAGCAAACAGAAAAGTAATGGCGGATGGTGGATAAGGACCAGTAGAGACATTGACAGTGGGGCTGAGTTATCGGGGTTTGCTAATTACCAATCGTGGAAGTCAGGCTTCTACCCTTTCACTTAGACTGGGAAACAAGGATTCTACCTTTCTCCTCCATTGTATTTCCAACAGATGGTTTCTTCTGAAAGACACTCCTGGGTTGGGGAAGGTTTACATCCCAAAGAGGCAGAGAAAGAATATGTAATTGAAAGTTTTCCAAGGTAAAGATTCCAAGAAAAGGGGATCAGAGGCCTTCTTGTTCACAGCAGCGTTAATGAGATCTAATTGAAGGGAATATTAACAATATCTTGTTCTAAAATTAGGAAACAGAGGCTGAAAATAAAATAAATCACCCAGAATGAAACCATCTGGGTATGAATAATGTAATTATTGTTTATGTGTTATAAATTAGTAAAATAGCACAAAGGAAATAAAAAACATGTTCCTTTTTACAATGGTAAGGAAGGCTAGTGCCAATAGAGGGAATCTTGATCCTTCAATTTACAGTTTATGAAGTTTACATCTATTAATTCACTTTGACAGATTTCAGATCCAAGCAAGTTTCTCACTCATAGTGTGCTCAGCCAGGGAAGCACTTTTTCCTTGTGCCCATGAAAAATAATGAGTTATTTGACATAATCTTTTCTAATTATTAAGAGTGAATTTTCTGGATCTAATCATGTGGGTACTGACCCTGCTCTAAGTGAGTATAAGTGATTTAGACAGCAAGACTTTGACAGAGCAGAAAACACACTAACGCAACAAAGCACTCGGATTGCAGCTGCCCAAGTGCTGGTCCAACTGAGCTCAGCTAACTTCTAGAGTTTTGTACTATATTTTTTGTTGTCATTTTCCTAAATAATTATTACACATTTAATTATACCCCATCAAAAAATGATATAGTAAGTCAGGTGCAATGGCACATGCTTATAATCTCACCACTGAAGGAAGCAGTTAGATTGCAGTTAGAAGGCAGTTAGATTGCAAGTTTAAGACCTGCTGGGGCAACTTAGCAAAAGTCAGTCTCAAAAAAATAAATCAAGAGGGTTGAAGATGTAGCTCAGTGGTAGAGTATCTCTAGGTTCAATGTTGAGACAGAGAGGCAGGGAGGGAGGGAGACAGACTGAGAGATTGGAGTCCTAAACCCCAGTGCTTCTTCAAGATGTGACCTTACTGGGACATGGTTATTGCACAGAAAATCCAGTTAAGACAAGATCATTGGGCAAACCCTAATCCTGATGTCTTGCCACCATGAAAATTTGGACACAGTCAGACATGCATAGAAGGAGGATCAAATGAGGAGATGCAAAAAGGGAACCATGTAATGCAAGAACAGATCCTTTGCTCCCAGCCCTCAGGAAAAGCCTACCCACCTCATTCCTTGACTTACACTCTCTCCCTTAGATCTGTGAGATGAAAGTAGAAAATAACAAATAAATAAATATAAATAGGAGACAGGAAATCTATAATTTTACAATTCTACTTTTAAGAAAACTACAGCTTCAAGACATAATCAAAGTTACCCAATGTTACAATGCCCTTTTCACCCCAGACCTGTTTTGCCTTTCTGAACTTCTCATGCCTATATTCCTAAGAGTCTTACAGACACAAAAAGTCTGTGAACTCAACCTGTGCTTTTCTTATACTACAAACACAAATTCTACCCTTTCACCCTCAAGGAAACAGCACTATCAGCTAGGTATCATATCTCTAACTGTCAAACACATACATATGATTCATGTTTTAAACTAGGCCACTACTAAGTGACCTGACAAATGAGGAATACACATTTTATAGCATCTGTCTTAGGAACACACCCAAGAGCACATAAATGACATCAACCCCAGTCTACAAGCACCTTCCCCTCGAGTGCCCACACTCAGAAAGTGTGCACTTCTTTAATAAATCTTTAGTACATCTTCCATGGCGCTCACTGACACAACCTGACTGTTTGTTTGTTTGCTTGTGACTGGAGTCAACAAATCTCTAGGGGTACAGGACAGGTGTAAGGCCCCCATCTTCTCTGCAGTGGGAACTTCTAGTGCCTGTCTAGTTACATGACAAAAAATGTCCCTTGTTTAAGCCATCCAGCATGTGGTATTTTATTACAGCACCCTGAGCAAACTAACACAGGGGACTGGGGCTAAGAAAATTATGGAGGTTTTTCTTTTTCCTTTTTTTTTTAACTTTGGGAGTCGCTATCTTATTAAACTTTGGATTATAAAAACACATGATGCTTCTTGTGTTCTGTAGACCCTTGTCAACATTTTCCTAAGTTTCACACATTTTATTGTTTTATCAAAACAGCTTTATTCCCCTTTGCTTTCTAAAAGTGCAGCTATAGGTCTTGAAACTTTGTATAAATAAATATTTTTTTTAAATATATCTGACCTGTTGAGCCAGAATGTTGAATCTTTTTTAGTTGGCTCAACAAAAACTTGAGGAATATACATGTGCACACACACATAAATGTACTTCCACACCTCTAAATATTTGGTGAACTAATGAGCCCAGCCCAACATGAATAGTTAAATTTCTTACTGTGTTATTCCAAAAGCTTAAAATAATTCCCCTTCCAAATGTGAAAACTATTACTCTGGAATTTAGGTACGTGCTTTTAAGTGTTCATCACTAGTAAGAATAAAAGAAAAATTTTAGTTAGGGAAATAGTATACTTAACAACTTTGCATGAATATATCCACATATTCAATTCATTTGTGTATATATGTATACACACATTTTTATATAAAGACTCAAAAAATAATTATCCTTAGTATGTAATGGCATGGAAATTTATTTACAGATACAAATTTAACTGTTAAATAGCTATCAAACCAACTACTGCATTTTTCATGATATAATCAAATTTACATGTCATATTCTGAATTTGAAAGACTAAAAGGATTTACAAATTCCAGTCTACAATGACAAAAGAAAAGGAATGAATAAAAAATTCAACTATCTAGTACTGGATTATGCTAATAATTACATGCTTAGCAGGAAATATAGAAAAAAGCATTCTTCAGTGTTTTTTGTTTTAATTTTTAAATTGACATAATAATTGTGCATCTTTATGGCATACAGTGTGATATTTTGGTATATTTATGTACTGTGTTTATACAGAAAGAGACTGTTAAATAAATTCTTTAATATTCATGGTGTCAATGTTGTATTTCTTTACAAATGATGCTTCAGGTTTATTTAACTTCCTGATGTTCTTGATGAATTCCAAAGAGACTAAGGAGACTTAAATATTGAAGTCTTTAAATACAGGAAAGTCAATCATAAATAATGCATTTTTTGCATTTAAATAGGATACTTTGCTTGACTGTTTTAAACTGAATAAATAAAATAGCAGCAGGAGTGATTCTGCCAGGGTATTTTCTAAAACAAATCAAGCACTATCACAATTTTGCTTGTATTTTGCTATTTATCATCAGGGCTGCCCTCCCATAGGATGATACACAATAATCTTTCTTAGTGACAGACTAAAAGGTTGTTTCAGAATATTGTAAAGTGTCAAGCTGGGATAGATATCCTAGCATTTTTCTCAGACAGTGCTCATTGTGAGGGAAAGAAGTCAGCATCTATACATAATCACAGCTTCCCAGAGTTCACTGGGAAGTAACAGGATAGCTAGGTCAGGGAAGGCGGCCTAGCCTCGGTCTTCACAGGACGAGCAGGGAAGGACCTCCTACTTTCGGTGCCAGCACACAGAGAAGGGTCCTTTAGCTCTCACTGTCCCTTTTGTTTGCATTTCTGTTCCTTGTTTACTCATTTCAGTCTCTCCCCACCTTCAACTCTTTTCTCAAATCTCTCTTTAGTATAAGGAACATTGAGTGATTTGTTGAACACAGCAAAATATCTGCGCTAGCATTTGAGAGTTTCCTCATATTTTTCTTCTTTCTAAAGGACTCATCATTTTTAGCACACTAACTCACTTTATAATATATTCTATTTATAATTTATCGACCTTATATCCCAATAAACATAAACCTCACAAAGACACAAGCTTTTTTCCTATGCATTTCTCGTTTGTCTCCTTTCAACTAAGAATAGATCCTCAGGAAATATTTCTATAATTGTAGGATAAATAAATAGCTCCAAAAAGTCACCCTCTTGCTGCTTGGATAAACAAACAACCCATGCCGGGGATTATGGAGGAGCTAGGACTCTGGCTATATGCTTACTGTGTTTTATGTACATAGTGATAAATGCTGAGGTCAACAAAATAGCTCTGAGATCCCTCAGTTAAGCAGACTGGGGAGACCTGTTACCACACAGGGCTGGATTTACTTTCCATGATATGCTAGTCCCCAACACAGAAAAGACATCAATGACCTGATCTCCATGAATTCTAAGGAATCAAGAATCAGTAAATTAGAACTGTGACCTACTTCAAGGAACTTAGTAATTTACAGAAGAAAGACCACATTGGACATCTAGTACAGTGTGAGTCCTACTAAAATGGGAAAAGGCAGAAAAAATGCAAAGCAAATACATTGTTATAGATGCAATAAAAACATACAAACAAAGTAAAACACATAAATGGGCTGTATACAAGCTCTTTCAAAAAATAATCAAGTTGGGAAGACTTCTTTCATTCTGAAAAGCATTAACTTTATCTCAAAACCAGAAACAAATTTCATATGAAAAGAAACTACAGACAGATGTCCCTCATGAACACAGATATAAAATTTCATAAGCATTTTACAAGTTACATTCAACAATATATTAAAGATATTGTGCACCAAGTCAGATTTATCTTTAAAATATAGTCTGTTATAGTATTCTAAGAGCAAACGCTGTAACTTACTACATTTTTAGAATGGAACAGAAAAAGAAAGTATCACAACAAATAGAAAACATGCACTTAACAAAATTCAGCATCCATTCCTGATATCTTAAGTCACTCACCATGGCAGTAATAGAAGGAAACTTTCCAAATCTAACTAGGAACGTCTGTGAAAAACCATCCACATCGAAGCCTGAATGCTTATCTGTAACTGGGTGAACAATACAAGGATTTCTTTTCTCACCACTTCCATTCATCTTAATAATGGAGAATAAATCCAATGGAATAGTAAAAAAATGGAGAAAAAATAAAGAGAAATTGTAAATATTGAATGGGTAATAAGACAATATGATCACGTATGAAGTGATTGTAAGGCATTTGGAAAAATATATTAGAAGTAAAGTGTGAATATAGAGAAATCAAATATTAAAGGTAATTTTTATTTAAAAATGTGTTTGCGTATAAAAACTTTGTATAATACTGATAAAATAAAAATATAAAGTTAAAATATCAATTATAGCATCAAAACATGTTATTTAAAAATTATGTAATCTTAACAAAATGCTGCATTTGAAGGGCTTATAAAACATTTCCAAATGAAAAATAAGCATCAGAAAATACACTTATCTGTGTTAGTCTTTATAGAAATGAAAACTAAAATCACAATCAGATACCACTACAAAATTTTGATTATTGATTAAAAAGAATGATCAAGTTTTTTTCAATTTGTGAGACAACTGGAATGATCAAACAGTTTTTGAAGGAAGAATCATGATTGATAGGTGTTTGGCAGTGTCTTATATGTGCACTTGCTTTGTGAGCAACTAACTTTATTCCTAGGAGAAATAAAAGCATATGCCCATCAAAAAGATACACTTGAATGATCAGGGCAGCATTAGTTATAACAAAATAAACCTCAGAACATCCCAATGTCTATGAACTGGTGAGTAGACGTACCTTGAGACCATAATGATAAGTAACTTAGATATTCAACTTTAACTATCACATGGTTTCTTTTATATGAAAAACTGTATGTATATATATATATAATATATATTATATATATACACATATGAGAGAGAGATAAATATCACTGTAACAGCATAGATAATGTATGTAAAAATATACTTGACTTAATGCAATTGTCTTACATCTTTTATATGATTTTTGGTTTGTTAGTCTTGATTTTAAGTTATATGTATGATAATTAATTTTATGTAAGGTCTTATAAGATAAATAAGTGAATCTGATAATACCAAAACAAGAACAAATACAGAGAAGGGGAAAAATAGGTACATGTACCAATTCCCTAAAATGAATGTATTTATTATGTATTGCAAACGTGTGTTTTAAAAAGTAAAAAAATAATTAAAAAGATATCCACATGACATAGCCACTGAAAAAGAAAGCAGTCACACATAGCAAACTATGAACAAACACAAGTATATTCATAAAAAAATTATGCTGAGAGAAAATACAAATGAAGAAATCTTTATGTGACAGTTAACCTTGATTGTTAACTTCATTGCCATGAGAGATACTTAGGAGATTAATAAAGCACACTTTCGGGTGTGTGACCCAGGAGACAATCTCTCATCCATGGCCCCTTCCTCCCTGACTCTCTTGCCTGTTCTCTTCTTCCAGGATCTCAGGAATCCACACTCTTGGACCCTCCAGCTTCTGCCCTAGGCCCATTATCATGCACTGAGTCCTCAGAACCTGTGAGTCAAAATAATCCTCTCCTCCTTTCAATTACAGGCATCAAATATTTTGTCCCAACAGTAGGAAAGCTGATGCATGCATATGATTTACAATAAATTCTAGACAAAGAAAGAACTGTAATGATGAAAGGCAGTTGATTGATTGGTTGATTCCAGAGGTGGGAGAGGAGTGGACTCTAAATGAGTACCTCATAAATTTATGGGTGATACAAACACTCTTCTGCTTTCACGTGCTCTCAATTTTATTTTGTTCAAATGATACGCCATAAATCTGACTAAAAATATGCAAAATGCAAAGTAAGTATCCCTCCCTTTCCTAACTTGGATTCCTTTTCTCATCACACAAACCCAGGGACCCTGGAGGGAGCACCCAGGGAACACCCAGCACTTGACACTCCTTTCAAGGCTGTTCATCTTTCTCAGATTGCCAGTGACCTTGTCCTAATGGCTCCTCATAAGGCAGCTCTACATCTGGCAGTTTCTCCCAGGTAAAGCAGTATGATCTTACCTCAGTCACCTCCAATGATTCACTTCACATGACAAATCAATACACACACACACACACACACACACACACACACACACACGAGCGTGCGCATGCACACACACTCATTCTGATTTTTAAAATAAGTTTGTAGAATCTTCCACATAAGAGGTAATATTTTCCTTTTGGAACCTGCTGTAAGATTTTTCCTATCTGTAACTGTAAAACTTTCAAGTTCAGTGTCGTATTACTACATTTTATTTACATTTTTTTTCTACCAGTATGACCGCTCTCCTTGTTGTGAAACCTCTTTTGGGTGACTATTTTGTGTGACCTCACAGTGTTTTGATGAAGTGCCACTGACACAGATGTAGTCTATAAGGGTGCATTTTAGGTGAAGGAAACATTAGCATTTCACTCTGTGAATTGATCTAGTAGCATACAATTTATTGTCTGCTTATGAGTCAATCTGTTACTTATAAGAACCTTTGGTTATTAGTCAATAATTCTCATGTAATAAAAATCAGAGAATTTACTGACATTTTCTTAGATAGCTGTTTCTGTTTGTTTTACATTAGCTTAAATTTTACAGAAAAATGTGTTGTGAGTCTGCACCTGTGTACCTATTTAAAAATTACATTTATATACCTAGAATATATGCTAGATTATCAGTTATTGAGATTATGAATAACAAAATCTCATATTAATGTGAAAAACAATTACTGAAAGTTAATGTTAGTGATTATTTTTTCTTTCATCTTTTTCTTCTTTTCTCCAACTTGCTGTTTATCAAAAAGATGGGTAACTTAAAGACCCACAAACCTACCTTTCAAGATCATTCAAGGATAGCTTAGGATAGCTACACTTGTACAATTCCAAAGCACTAAAATGACAGACATACAAACTTACAATAGAGGCATGTATTAGAAGCTCTGTGGGTGATGGAATCTTTGCTTTCACATCATTATGTTCTTCATTATTTCTATTTATTATTTGAAGTAGTAGTTGGTCAAAAAATAATAATCTGTGATAACTTATTCATATATATATATACAAACAGTATAGTTATATAATTTAAATGCAATTGTAATTGAAAATATCTTTAAAAGTTTCATTTACTACAATTAGTACCTTTAAAAATAAAATGCTAGTTTTCTGGCTAAAAGTATAAGTCAAGGTTAAAAGTTAATCATGAACATCACTGAGAAATAATGAAAATGATGAACAGATACCTCTTATGGCTCCATGTAGAGTTTATCTATTTAATTTTTCACTATTTGGTGGATGGTAAGATCTGATAGATATGTTTGTTTAGGTTTCCTTTAAATTAGGAGGAAGGATGAGTGCTACCAAAGACAAATACACCTTTTAGAGAATATAAAGGCTGAGGCAGGAGGATTGCAAGTTCAATACCAGTCTAGGCAATTCAGTAAATTGAGTGAGAACTTATTTCCAAATAAAAAAGGGGCCAGGATGTATCTCCGTATTAAAACCCTGGGTTCAATCCCCAAAACTAGAAAAAAAAACCTGTAAAGCATATTGATTTGAGTTCAGTTCAAATAAAAGGAAAAATTTTATTCAAGTACAAATGCCACAGTCTAAGCAAACATCAGCAATCTATCACATCAGTTAGCAGGAGAGGCAGTAAATTTCATTTATGTTCTGAGTCATTGAATATGCTTGATGTTGCAGAATCAAATATTAAAGTTCAAGTATGATATGTTACACTTCTTTGTTTTGATGCTATTTTTTTATTGATTGCTCATATTTTCAAGTAGAAGAAACTATGAAGTCATGATGTGTTTGCCCCTTTTAGTATACATAAAAACAGTAAAATTGATAGTTAATAAAAATACAAAGTTTGAGATAAATTATATCTCTGTGCTAAAGTGTTTCCTAGAATTTTCTTTAAAATCATTGACACCAACAGACTCCAAATGCCCCAAAATGGGAAGTGCACCCTAGATAAGCTTGAATTAATCTCATGTAGACTATCAAACAATTGATTTGCTTAACCTGAGCCCACCAATCATGGAGCAATATACCTAAGAAAACATTTAACAGTGTGAGTTCTCAGGGAAAGAAGAATAAGCAGAAATCATGTACTCTAAAGCATTTCTCTTAGATAATTTTGTTTTGAACATTTTGGTTAGCATGTTCAACCTTTGAATCAACAATGCTCAAACAATGTTTAAAGTATTCTTTGAGAAAAGACCTATTTTCCAACCTACCTAATAATAGTCACTTTGTAACTGACCTGTCAAGATTTTTCCTGCTCTCAAAGGAACCTCAGATCCTGTTGTCTTTACTCAGTAGTGAAAAGCCATTAACATATATCCCAGTATCTTAGTCTCTGTTTCATTATGATTGTTATAAAAAGTCTCAGGGGAAAGAGACCATGCTGTTAAAACACAGACAATGAACTATAAAGAAACCATTTTTCTAAAATCATGCATATTATCACACTTCCACTAGTTTAAGATCTTCAAATATCTTGACAGACTTAACACCTAGAAGGGATTTAGGTATTTATTCTTCTCTATAGTGCCTGGCCTGGAGATTTAACAAAAGTATGTAAGAAAAAGCCTTTGATGTGAACAGAATAAACTGTAATAAATCTTTAACCTATGAATTAGAAGGTTTAGCTATCGAAATAATGAACTCAAATACATCTTTTAAGTGGTACAAATAGAACCCTGATACTGAGTAGATCTATCTGTCCATCTACCAATCTACCCACCTTTTCATCTACTTACCTATTGCTGGATCAACTCTACCCCAAAACATAGGAGTTTAAGAATCACTTCCTATCGGATTGGTTTGTCAGTTAGGAACTCAAGCTGGGTTTGATGTGCATTTCATTGACTAGGTTGTTCAGAGGTGTTACCTGGTGTCTGCTATGGTCTAAAGAATCTACAATGGCTACATTTGTGTACCTGGTAAGTTGCCAAGAAGGTTAGGAAGACTAAAAGACTGGCACCTTTCTTCACTGCCAGTGACATGGCCGCTTACTGGGTTCACTTCAGCAGAGTATCTGAACCTAGTATAAGGAAGCTAAAACTTCCAGAACTCAAGCCAGTTTTTTTCCTAAGACTGGGTCCTGAATTAAAAATAACAGCCATGTCATTAGTCATGTCCAAGGTAGTCACGTACTCTCCTATATTCAAACAATGCAAAAAGCAACATTATCATTTATTGAGTTAGTGAAAGAATTTTACCATTTCTTACATGACATAGTCTTTCTTCTCTCTAGCCAAAATTATTTACATTTCTCCCATATGAACCTCTTTAACTCCCCCAACGTGTCCCCAAAAGCTTATTCCATTTTAACAGTAACTTGATTTTCCATATCTAATTATCTAAGTAAGATCCAGGTTTGGATAAGACTCTGAGTTAAGTTTCCTCTCAGTCCAAAGATCTGTGAATTAGTTATCTGCCCACCAATGACATACAACTGCAAAAAGAACATAGGGAAACTACAATAAACATTCCTTTTCAAAAAGGTGGAAAGAGGAGGCACATAGCATTCCAGCTGTAGAAATTATGAGATTCAGTTGAAAAATATCGTAGTTCACTGATTAGAGACCATTCCTGCTCCCCAGGACACACTGATTCATCCTCCAACGTCTCCATCCTGAATCTTGCCTTCTGAATCTTTCCTCTCTCCTATGAAACAGCCAGTGTTGGTAGCGGGATGGCTTTTTCAATTTCTTTCAAAGCTTGTGCACTCTAAAGGTCCTTTTTCTGAATTAGTGCTTTACAACTTGATCTAAGCTAGCAGTGCTTTTGTCAAAGCAATTCCTTTAAAAATTCTGTGAGTTTCCTGAGAGTCTCACTGATGCTTTCATTAGGGGTAAAAAAAATCCCATGATCATATTTTTCTGAGATCGGTTTCTTCAGCTTTTGATTGCATCCATTGTTGCCATCAACACCCCACTCATACACCTCCAGCTCAGGTTCTTTAAAAATCTTGTGCAGCTAAGAAGTTCTCCCAAAGGCTTACAGCTATTCTCAGATACTGTTTTACTGCCCTGAAATTTGTTAGTGACCTGAAACTGTTTCTTAATTTGATGATCCTTTGCTGGAAGCTAAGATTCTCCTGAATACCTTGCATTTCCCTAACATTCAATTTGAAATTAAACAGGTCTCTTGTTAGTAAATGAATTAGATGCCACTAGAACCACACTAGCTCTTTACAAGTTCTGGCGTAAAAGTTCTCTAGGTAGGTCATTAAGTCACTGATCCTGCATTTCACTGTGGGTGATGTGGCTAAATCTTTCTCCCATGAGTAGCAAGGATGAGCTTTAACCCAGGCATCCGTTTGCTCATAGTTCTTGACGTCCGCATGGACTTTCAGCTCCTCACTGCCAGTCTCCACAAGGTCCTCTCAGTGGCTACCCACTGCCCTGCAAAAACAGAGCCAGAAGCGCTAGCTTTTACATAAAATATTTCCAACTTCCAGGCGAAAATAATTGGATTCCAGTTATCTGTGGCTATATGTGCAAACTACCAAATTTCTACTGGTTTCAAATAAAAATTAGATTGTTCTCTTTTATGATTTGTTGAGTAAGCAAAAGCCTGTTGAAGAAGAAGGGCATTCTCAAAATATTTGTGCTGAATAAACTGCCAGGCTTTTAGCTTGTTTAGGTAAAAATGCTCCAACTACATAAAGTGTATTTGCCAAGGAAAGAACAATTTATAAACAGCGCCAGGTGTCGCTTTGCAGGTATCCCTCAGTGGGGTTTGGCTGCTCTAGAGGGCTCAATGCAGATTTCAGCGTATGCCTGCAGAGATGGTTAGGAAGGGGGCCCCAGACTGGTCTTTCTCTCCCCATAGTTCAGAGACTCTCCAAATGCTCACTCTGGATAAGTAGCTGAACTTCTCAGAAACCAACGCAGGGCCCCCAGAGACCTAGGGAAAGCTGGAGTCTTTTTTAAAGAGGAGACAAGAATTGGCAGGATGTCAATCCTGGGATATTGCATTTGCCAAATCATAGCCCAGCCTAGAATTAAGGGTTGGGAAAGTGTACTCATCTCTGAGTAGCGTCAAAACCTTCATTATAATTTTTAAGCCACTATGAACATGTTCTGTGGATGACAGATTTAGCTTCCATTTAGTCATGTTTCCTGAATTCCAATCCTTCTTTACAAATGTTTATCTCCAAATACAGCGGGCCCTTTTACCGATCACCTCTCTTCTCCTTAAGATAAACTTCCGTCTTTTTTTTTTAAATAGTGCTCTAAAGAACTATTCATCTTTTATAGTCTCATATAAGCAAGTTTTCCAAGCACAATTCATTCCAGGATCTAGAAATACAAAGGTAAGCAAACAGTCCCTGCAGTCTACAAGTCACTGGCATTGTAAAACACACAATGCTGTGTACATTTTTAAAAGTTTGTCATAAGCCAATTAAATTAATGTATAATATATAATATAGATACAGATATATAGACTCTATATTCTCAGCATTCAGGAATTAAAGTCTGGGCTATACATTTAGGCTTTTATGAACCACTTTTTGATCTTGTTCCCTTACCTTTTTACACACACACACACACACATTCATATATATAGCCAGCCACAATGTGTTTTTATAACATACACATATTGTTACCTGTGGTTTATTTTTGTTGTTTTTGTTGGGTTTATTTATTTTTGTTGTTGTTTTTGTGAACACATGTATTGTAAAAATTTTCCAACCCTAGAAAGAATATATTTCTATATTTATTTAATTCTTGAATGCTTTTTAGTAAAATTTTATAATTTTCTCCTAAACACCTTACAATTTTCTTCATATTTACTACTAAATGCTTTATACTTTTTATCAGTTTTATAATGTTATCTTATTCATTATTGATGTGCATAGTAATAAATTTATGTTCTCACATATAGCTATCTTCTTGAACTCAGCCATAAATATCAATTATTTGTGTCTTAAATTTTCAAAGTATACAAACACATTGAGCGTATTGATAATTGGTTCCCACATTCTACAATACTGCTTTCCCTATTTTTTGTGTGTGTTCAGACACTGGTTTGGTCCTAAAGCACAATGTTGAATAAAAATGGACCTAGGAGACATTATTTTTTTCTGAGTTAAAGGAAAACACTTACAAAGTGTGATGTTTGCTGAGATTTTAGGTGACACCTTTTCAGTTAATGCTAAATTTTCCAAGTTTTCTTTTAATAATTATGAATGACTATTGAATTATATGAAATATTTCCTATAGGTAATAAGTTGAACTCATTGTTTTATCATGCAATATGATCACTTTTATATTACATTAGTGATTTTGAAACAACAAATTATTCTTAAGCTAATGGAATTTGCCTTCCTCAATCATGAAATGTTTCAATACATTATTAGACTTGCTTAGTTAATAACATTTACATTTACTTTACATATATTCATAAATGAAATTACCTTGTACATTGTTATTGAAAGCAACATGTTGCAGTGCTCAAAGCACAAATTTTGTAACATGTCTTTTTGAATTTGCATCCACAATCTAAAATTACTAATTTTTTGCCTTAGGCAAATAACTAAAATTTTCTATTCTTTTGGTTCTTCATATGCCAAATGAAAACAGAAAGAGTACCTAGGTCAGTTGGTTGCTAAAAGAATTGCATAAGTTAACAAGTACTTAGAATAATATCTGTCATATAGCAAATAGTATTTGGGGCAAACAAACATGAATAGTATGATGCAAATTTATGATTTGTTGTTTAGTATCTGACAAACTCCTAAAATAAAATGGAGAAAAATTAACATCTTTTGTCATCTTATGGAAGTTTTATAATGTGCTAGTTAGCAATCCCTTGAACATTTGACAATGGGTCTACTTTTGTTTTTTGTTCGTTCATGTGAAGGAGAAGTGTATGAATCACTCTTCAGAGTCCTTATTTTTGAAATTCTATTCAACCTTTCTATTTCTTTCTTTCACAGGATTGTTGATAATATGAGACTAGAAAAGCAACATTTCCCATCTTTGGAGCTTCCTTTTTTGTGTGACAGTGAGACCACAGACCAGAGAGCAGTGGGTCAGAGTGTTGGTCTCCGGTGAGTGCTCAGAGAAGTTCTCTGTGATTAGCAGCTGGATTCATTTCCTAGGGTTGTTGTACAAAGAATCTCAAAGTTCCTTAAACAGAAGAAATGTGCTGTCTTACAGATCTTGACATCCAAAATCAAAGTATCAGCAAGGCTGGTTCCTGCTGGAGCCTGTGAGGGAAGGGTCTGTTCCAGGTTTCTCTCAGTTTATGTTCACAGGGTGTTCTTGTTGCAGGGACCCCCATAAGAAGGGAGAAAATGCTTGCACTGAGGGTGTAGTGAAATATCCTGAGGTAGGAGCTTGCCTGGCATTTCTCAAGAACACCATGTGCCAGTGTATGAGGAACAGAGTGAAGAAGAGGGAAAGTAAAAGGAAATAATATCAGTAAATCACCAGGGGTCAAATCAAAAAAGCTAGATGAAGAGGCCTGGTAGCCAGATCATGGTTAAGAACCAGGAATGGATTCTGTCTGAAACAGGAACATAGAGAGGTCTGAGTAGGTGAGTGATGCCATTGGACTTTATGGAGAATAAAGGAGTAAAGTTCAGAAGCAGAAAATCTATCAGTTACCCACAGGAGAGATTATAGTGCTGGCACTAGCATGTACTAGGGTGCCTTGACTATTTTTCCCATTGCTGAGATAAAATACCCAACATCCAAAGTTAAAAGAGGAAAAGTTTGTTTAGCTAACAGTTTGTGGAGGTTTCAGTCCCTAGTTAGCACTCATGCCTAAGGTAGAGTACCCTTAATATGACCCAAAACTATTCCAAAACAATCAGTGCGCTCCTTTAGCAATCACATATCCTTGATCCCAGCATCACACACTCCAGATTCAGCTACCTCCAAAAAATACTGCCTATGACTGTGTAGGGCTTTGAGGGGTCATCTAGACACAAGCCATAACACTAGGAGAGGCCGTAACTGGCTCAATACCAAATATATTTTGAACATTAAGTCCTCATATTTTTCCCACAAGAATATGACTAGGATACTACTAATCAGTAACTACTTACGTTAATTTCTCAGCTAAATTAAACCCTTTCAAATTTCCTTTCCTGTAAGACACTGGCAGATTTTTTTCTAGTCCCATTTTACCAAAGGTATAAAATAGAGATCTGATTGTACAATTATCTATGTTTTGAAAGTTCAAGGGATCTAAAATATCCAATTCCTAATCCATTACTCTCCTATCCTTACCTAGAGGCCAAGATCTTGGTCACCTAAGTCAGGGAGAGAGCAAACATACTCAGCAAAACATACTTCAGATTAACCTATCACTACAGCTCACTCTGCATTTATTTGATGCAAAAATTTCACCTTATTAAAAGAATTTTGAATTGCATCGTTCATATTTAGAAGTGAGAGGGGTTCAAACGCAATGTTTATGATTAAGATAAAGCAGCATGTTCTGCCTTATTTGCCTCACCTGCAGAAAATTATTTATATTAAATGCTGACCATCATTTATTTTACTAAACTGCATACTCATAGTTATTATATATATATATATATATATAATTACTCAGCATGTTTCTTTTATTTTAGAGGTTGTGATTTCCTTATTTTGAAAATTTCTCATTATGATGCTTTCATATTGTTCAAGTTAGTGCTTAATGTTGACACTAATGAAATCAAGTGAAAAATTTGTACAGCATTGTTATGTTAATATGCTAGAAGTTTTCCTGTTTTGTTTTTGTTTAGTAAGCTTGTGGTATCAGTACATGAAAAATAAATAGTTTTCAAGAATTTCAAGAATAGAAAAACTTTGTAATAATGTCACTTTTTACAGACTACATATTCACAAGAATTAGCCATAATAAGTATATATATATATATATTTTTTTTAAAGTGGACCTTTAAAAATTTAACCCAAACAAAAGTACAAAATCATAAAGTGTGAATCTATATGAATTTACAAAGTGAGCTTATCATTGTAACCAAAATCTGTCAATAGCAAAATATCACCAATGACCATAGAAACTCCATTTGCCCACTTTTTAAGTCACTACTGCTTCTGACCAGAGGAACACACTATTAAATATGAAAACAAGAAACAGATACACTCTATTTTCAAGCTTCATAGAAATCAAGTAACAGAATATATAAATTGTTAATAATATTCATTATTTTATTTATAGCTGTAGTTTATTTAAAATGCATTTCATATTATTTATTAGGCTTACTGACAAGTATCTGCATTGCTTCCCATTTGGGACTATTGTATATGTATTTTATATAAATTTTATTATGCTTGTCAGTGGGTGATTTAATATATATATATATATATATATACACACACACACACTTAGGAGTACAGTGTTTGGTCATAAAGTTTTTCTATATTTTTAGAATATAGTAGCTACTGTTGAAGAATTTTTGAGAGAGACTTCATAATTTGTAGTCTCATTGGTAATATATTACATCCCCAATCTCATCAATAATTCACTTCATTCTAACCATTGTGGTTGCTCTGAGGTTGTACTGGATGGTATCACTATTTCTCTAACAACTAAGTAAGCCAAACTTTTTAAAATGTTTATTTGAGGTTGGTTATACTTTTTTGTGAAACTAACTAAATCTTCTGTAGAGTTTTCTTTTTATCTTGTGATCTACTCTTTTGTCAAGGGTATATGAGAAATTCTTACTTATTTTGGAAAGACAGACAATTGGAGGCATTTGAATTCTGTGCTATTTAATACTTGCATTAATCTGTGTGCCTCATTCCATCATGCATATTTTGCTTTACGGTAGCATCTATTGGGGCCATCTGTCCCTGAATACTAGTTACACAGTCCACCACTTGACCATTTGACCCACTGATTTTACTGTTGGCATCTTCCTTTCTCTATTTTCTATGTAATAGGTGTGTTTATCTTTCTCAGGAAAGAAACAAAAGTAAAACTGTGGTTGATGAGGAGAGTTGACTTGCGGCACAGTGCAATCAGGATATCGATTTGTCTGGGAAAGAGAACAACTCTGTCTGCCGGGGAAAAAATGTTTGCCACAACCACAGAGGCAAAGTCAAGAGAACGCCCGACTGTGGAATTTCCTGATCCCATAGGAGAATACTAATGTTTGCCCTTTGATTTTCACCCATGCCTGAAGCATGCTTCATCAAATTAGTTCTAGTTCCATGATTACAATGAATCACATCTAAATCCTACAACAGATAAAGAGAATCCATTTTTGCACAACTTCAGAGAACAATTATCATATTTGGTGAGTTCTCAAACTGGCAAAATACATATTTCTTCTTGCCAGCATCTCTATCACCTTGGATTTATGGAGTATCCCCCTCTAAATCATCCTAGTGACTGCCAAGGTGGAGGAAAAGATAATTATACTTGTACTTCTTGAAAGAAAACTCAAGTATTAGAGTTCAGCCTATGAAAAGAGCCAAAGACAAGGATCAGGATGCATCTGTAGGTACCATTCCAACAGATAGCTTTCAACCTGAGAACAATCTTTCATATCACATTCAATGTGCCTAAAATTTATGCTTCTTAATAAATATTCTTGGAAGCCTAAAATGACCTCTGAGTGATTTCTTCAACTTTCAGTTAGAATATTTTCATAGTGGTTTTGTTTCTCACTTGTCATCGTATTCCTGATTTTTATAAGTTTCAGCACATTTTGCTTCATATTCATCTTGTTTTTCTAAATAAATGCAATAGCCTCTATTAACATTCTTAAGTATTAGTGTTAAGGTTTATTTTGGTTTCTGCATAATATCTGTGCCCACCTAGTTGTTTTCTTTCTAACTTTTTGGTTTCTGTTAGCTTTTCTGCTTCTCTCTTCCTGTTCTGAAGTTTTCCCCAGTGTATCTGGTAATCCATGTGCCTGCACATGATTAAAAAGTGATAAAGGACTCAGAAGCCAATGGAAAGTTCTAAGCAACCACCAGAGGACAGGCAAACCTGAATTCCACTGGAGGGAGGTCTAGCCAGTCATTAGGAAGGCCCAAATTCCAGCATTTGTTTCCTTCTTTTAGGGGAAGGAAAACTCCCCAGAGACAAATCTACTAATTTCCTGTCATGGGGAGAGAAGTCTTATAGCCCCTATTATGAAGCCAAATGGGATAAGGGAGCCAAAGCATCTGTGTTTATATGCAAATTATTCTTACTTTTATAACACTGCTTGTTTACTCCAGCCTGCAGTAAAGGCACAGTTTGACCCTCACTAGTAAACAAATCTCCAGAGCAATGTCCTCTCTGGGCCCTAACAGTCCAGGACAGGAGAAACTATCTGGATTTTTAAAAAATCATCTCATCTTTTTTAACAGCAAAGTGCTTCACTCCTAATTCCTCAAACAATATCAGTTCCCAAGGATTTTGAAATTTTAACAGTTTAATTTTGCCTGTTCTTCAGTTTGTTTCTTCTATTTCCGGAATAACATTTACTAAGAGGATAGCCCTTGCCCATCTACTTTCTAGCTTCCAAAATCCCTTGGCAATTGTCTTCACCTCTATGGGGGTCTAAGTCCTTCAAAATAATTACTTACTTGTAGTTTTAGTGAAGTTTGCAAGGGTCAATATTAGATTCACATATCTGTCATATTTACATAATTTTATGGTATAAAGAATAAATTTTATTATATTAAAGAATAAACATGAAGTAAGAGATTGTCAACCCAGAAAAGTAGGATCTCTAGTGTCCTGCACCAAAAACCTAAAATGTGGATTAAAATCTGTAATGATGGCAAATGTTTGAGTGATTATTTTTTTACCCCAGAGGGGAGACAGGAGTCTACAGTACTATAGCCTAAGATAAAAGTCTGATGATAACTATTACTATCTCCAACAAATCCACTAGGGACTTATCTGCAGATAAGAATGACATGGAAACAGAAGAAATTACAAAACTAGTAGTTTTAGCAAAGTACTGAACACATATCTAGCCCAAATCTAGATGTAACATCCAATTTAGAGCAAATAGAGAGATCATATCATGTCAGATAATATGTAGGGTTATAAACAGGAAAGAAAAGCACGGCGGGATGCTCCAGCAGCACTCTGGAATAGAACTTACTGCACTAACTGAGCTATTCCATAACTACATGATTCAGTGTGGTGGCCACATGAGGCTATTAAGTACCTCAAATATGCTCAGTGTGACATTTTCAAAGTTTTACTTAATTCTATGTTGATTCTTTTTAAATTTTAATTAACTGAAATTTAAATAGGTCCATGTGGGTAGGGATAACCATATCAGACTCCATAGCTCCTTAGGACATTTTTTCCAACAAGTAAAGAGCAAATAAAGAGAGAAAAGGGAGCCTATAGAAAAGATTCCAAAATGTATCAACTAGAATCAATAATTATATAGTGTAGATATTATCTGGATCCAAATTATACAAAATTATGTTCCTAAAAATTTTGGCAACTGTGAGCAGTTATATTTGTTGATATGAATGAATAATTGTTACTTTGCATATAATAAAGATAATGTGGCCAGGTTTATAAATCATGTCTATATAAAGTATTTATGTAAAATATTCACGGGTGAATTATCTGCTAGCACAGACTTAGTTCAGTATATTCCAAGGTTAAATAGAGATACTGATAAAACACAGAACAGATAAAATAAAACTGGCAGTAAGTTCATTGCTGAAGCTAGTGATGGCCATGTGGAAAAACATCATACAAGTCTTGAAACTTCCACCTACCTAATCTACTCACTTCTATGTCCCAACTCTAGACATTCTTACACTAATATGCAACCCAGCTTAGGCTATCTGGGGAAAAGCAAAGAATACAGTCACCTTTGTAAGGAAGAATTCTAAGTTGAGACTAGTAACACGCACAGTACACTTTACCAAGTAGCAAGTCCCCATCCTTATTCAGGAGATTTCATTGCAGAGTTATGTTAAGTTTTTTTCAGGTTTCATTATAAGTGTGACTTTGAGGAATTAATTTAAAACTTGAGAATTCTGGCATATGCACAAGAGCAGACACATAAAAGTTGCAGAACAATCAATACAAACTAATACATCCTTTGAAGGCATTCGTACAATGCCCAGGTGAGGCTGAGGGGGTCTAATAGGCAGGATGAAAACCTTTTTGGGCATCACTGTGTCTTCAGAAATGAAACCTCAAATATTAGAATTAGAATTCATCATGAAGATCATTTGAGAAGTTCTAGGAATTGGCCATTATATTTTATTAATTATAATCAGATACAACAAATAAAACTCATTAAAATAACAGACAACTCAAAGACCACAGCGAGAATAGGCTTTCTTGTCAGTCTCTCAACATTGTCACATACATTTAAACCAGTTTAGAGGTTCAGGTTTCACAATCATTTCACCATTGCTGCATGGTTACCTTTGCTGATTACCAATTCATAACGCTCCTAGTGTAATAAAGGGAAAGGGAGAAGTTATCACTCACTGTGCTTACCAACTAGAATATATTTTAGATCTTAAAACAGTTATTAATTCTATTACTACTGTCTCTATTTTTCAGTTCAGAAAAGTAGATTCAAAGAGGTTAATTTATTTGCTCAAGATTACATAGTTCATCAGTGGAGGAATAGACTTGAAAGCTAGTTTATCTCATCCTGATAAGATTTGCATTATTTCAATGTCTTTGCTTTACTTGCTGTTAGGCAGGTTTTGCATATACATAATCAAGGGAGAAGGAAGGAAAGAGGGAGAAAGAAAAACATTGCCAGGGACAGACCCTTTTGAAGAAGATGGTACTTTTCTAAATCTAAAATGTCCCTCAAAGGTTTATATGTTAAAGGTTTGGTACCTAATGCACAAAGTTTCCAGGTGAGACTTTGGAAAGTGACTGGGTCACGAGGGTTCTCCTGTCATTAGTGAGTTCATAAATTCACAGATTACATTTGAGTGAATTATTGGGAAGTAGGAGAAATTATAAGGGGAGGGGACTGATTGGAAGAAGTAGACATGCCCTCCTGTGGGGTATATCTTACCTCCAGCCCATTGCTTGCTTGCTCTCTCTCTCTCTCTCCTGCCATGAGGTGAGCTACTTTTCTCTATCACTTACTCCCTTCCATAATGTCCTGCCTCACCAGAGGGCCAGAAGCCGTGCAGCAAGAGGCTATGGACTGACACCTCTGAAACCATGAGCCAATAGAAAACTTTCTTCCTCCAAAAATCATTTTCTCAGGCATTCCCACAGCAGTGGGAAACTGACTGATACAGATGGTTTAAATCATAACAGAAGATAGACTGACAGTTACAACTGAAAATGACAACAAGTGTGAATGTATTTGTTTACTGGGGTAACTATCACAGATTACTATAAACTTTGTAACTTGAAACAATAAAAATTAAGTTTTTCACAGAAACTCTGGCAATGGTGTGCTCTATCTCCCTCTGCATCTACCTCTATGGCATCTACCTCTGCTTCCATGGCTCTGCCTTTAGAACATTCTTCTTTGTTCTTAAAGGGTAGCATATGTTTTCAATCGAAGATTCCTATCAGCTCACTTCTGACTATAAATCTTATGCTTCCTTTCATCCTGTTTCTTTCCTCTTCTATCCAAGTTGACAGTGTCTCTACTAAGAGAGCAGTCTTACAAACCTTGTCTGTCTCCCATGTAGGTCACCGGGACACACACCATTAGACAAGACAGATCCTTCCGTTATACAGCCATCTCTTCTGGCTTTTGCTATGAATATTGAGGGACCCATGAATCACACATCCCTCACCTCAGGGGAAGTTTCCTAACCATACCCTGAGACTACTGTCCTTTGAGCACGATGCAATAGCAGCCTAGATCCTTCAGGTCATGAGTGTGATGACTGGGTTTTCATGCATGAGGCTTGCCTCCTGCAAACCAATAGCAGCCCAATTTTAGCCCACCTTGAAATCTAGATAGGCTAAGAATCCCCAAGCAATCAAATGCCAGTTCATCTTTGCTTAATAACTCTGTCTTGAGTTTCTCTTTTTTACCTTTTCTATAAGCAACAGCTAGAAATCAATCCACGTTTTTAACATTTTCCTTGGAAGTATGTTCAGCTGAATATCCCAAGTGTACTTCTTCTAAGCTGTGCTTTCTATTCAACAGTAGAAAACAATTCTACCAAGGTTTCTGCCATTTTATGTCGAGGAGCACTTTTCCTGCTGTCTTCAATAGCAGGCTTCCTCTTTTCTTCTCAGCCCTCAACAGAAGCTCTTTAATGTCCACATTTTTACCAATGGCTCCTTCAAGAAAATCTAAACTTCTTTCTGAAATGCACTTCAAAATTATTCCTGCCCCTAAGTATGCTTAATTCCAGAGATGCATCTACATTTTCAGTATTTTACATATCAGTACTACATTTCTCAGTAGAAAAGTCTGCTTTCGGTTCCTAGGATTTTCATAAAAATCTACCAGAGAATTAATGGTCTAAAACACACAAATGTTTTCCTCACTGTTATGGAAGCAATAAGTCTGACATGAAGACTGGTGCAAAGCCACAAAGGCTTTAGGAGAAGTGCACTGTTGGCCACTCCCTGCTTCTTCTTGAGGTCAGCAGTGATTGGCATGCCGTGGCCAGTGAAGAGAGCCTTCTATAAATCCTTGGGCTGTACACCTGCAAATTCAGCCAACTGCAGATGGACAATAGAGAAAGGCTTTGTGCACTGGAATGGAATATATACAGATGGATTTCTTGTCATTTTCCCTAAACGATACGGCATTACACCTATCAGTGGAGCGTTTATATTGTTATTAGTTACTACAAGCAATGTAGAGATGGTCTAAAATAACAGAACCATTTGAATAGGTTACAGGCAAACCCTCTGTCATCTGATATAAGAAACTTGAGCATTCACAGATTTTAGCATCAGTAGTGAGCCCTGGAACCAGCCCTCCACAGATACCAGGTGTGACAAAGATGACTGTGAATGATGCATCACTGCCATTTCTACCTCTGTCTTCACACCCACCTTCTCTTTTGTGTCTTCTTTTCATCTACCCAAAAAAATATGTGGGTCACTCTTGGAAAGACAGAGGTGATTGGATTTATGGTCCACCCACGCAACTCAGATTGATCTCATGTCAAGAATATTAAGTTTCTTACACTTGCACATGTAGAGTTACCAGGAGTTACAATTTTGACACATCTTGTTAAAAGCCAACATTCAACTCACAATAGTGGACTATATGTACATATATGTATATGTGCATATATATTATACACAATTTCAAAATGATCTATGTAGCTACATAAATCTCACTGTAATTCACTAAGGCTGAAAATATGAAGCAAAACAGTCCTCATTAATGAGGTTAGAAGATATGAAATTAGTACATTTTCAAACCATACTTTTGTATCTTATATAAGCATTGTGTTCCATAAAATAAGATTATTAGGAGTAAGGAAATACTTCCCAAAATTGCTGGGGAGTAGCTGTCAAATTGAAAGTAGATGTGAAACCAATGGATGCATTTCATCCTTAAGAGAACCCTAAGTATATTTGTAGTCACCATTGCTCTTTATAAAAGGCACTAGATATTTGTTCTACGTGTATTGCCATCAAACTAGTCTTATAGCAAGTCAAAATTAAATTTTTAACATTGCACAAGGATAAGGATTGACTTGAATATATATTCTGAAAATAGAAGAAATATCTTGATTGTAAAAAGAAAAGAAATCATGTTTCCATGTTGAGTCAGAAAGTCTAACTGTTCCTATTTTGTGTCTTTATGGTTGGGAATTTTAATGCATTCCTATCCCTATTTAAGCAGTAAATGATATTTCACACTTGACCTAATTCTACCAATTCTTCCACAGAGAGCATTTACCCACAGCGCAGACTTGGCAAAGATTCTACTTGGCAGACCCATATCATGGTTGTTAATGCTCCCAGGAAATCTTACTGATTCTTTAAAACCTGAAAACAACCTCTGTGTTCACCTTTTTTTTGCCAGCAATAGTTATATTGTAGCAGCAAAACATCATATTGCATAAAGTTTTGAAGGAAAAAAGTCATTGTTCAATATACAAGACTTTCTCACTAAGAAAATAAAAAGAGAGAACACTTGAATTTCTTAGCTGCTGACATGAAATTTAACTCTTTTTAGGTACAACAGACTATTCCTAGTTATGTGTAAGCCCTAATGCCTCACTACACTTGGAATGGTGCTTTGGTGGTGAAATATGCATGATAACTGCTAATTTCAGACATGAAGAAGGATCATATGTGTTTCTGGGTGAGAGTAGCAGAGAGTATTAGCAACAAAATACCAGAGGGGATCAAAAGGCATTATCCAAGAAAACAAAAACCAAAACCATAGAGCTGGAGAAAGCATTTGTGTCTTTCTGCAAAGGGTCTATACCCCTAATATGCAAAGAACACTTACAACTCAACACAAAATGACAAATAGCCCAATTTAAAAATGGACCAAGGCCTTGACTAAACATTTCTCAAAGTGTAAAATGCATATGACCAAGAAACTCAACATCACTCACCATTTGAGAAATGTAAACCAAAACCAAAATGATATCCCTCAGGGCACTTCTGTTAAAAACAAACAAAACATGGGAAACAAAAAGTGTCTTGGCAAAGTTGTCAAGAAAAATGGAGTCTTTGTGCGCTGCTGATGGGAATATAGATGGGTGTAGCTGTTGAAGAAAATATTTTGGCAGTTCCTCGATAATTTAAATATAGAATTATCATATAATCCAGACATTTCACTCCTGGATTTATAATCAAATAGTTAAACCAAGGTGTTCAAATATAACCTGTACTCAAATGGTCATAGCAAGACTATTCGCAGCTGCCAAAAGATAGAAATACTCACATTTTCATAACTGGTGAGTGGAAAACTAAATGAAGTATACATAAGCAACAGGATAGTGTTCAACTGTACACAGGAATGAACTACTGATACATGGAACAGCACGGATGAACCTGGAATACATCACTCAAAACGAAAGAAGCTACTCTATATAAAAGGTCATGCACTCTATGACCCACCATGAACTACCCAGAATAAAAACAGGATTTAAGGAGAGATAAAAAGGGGGTATGACCGCTTAAGGGGTGTGAGGTTCTTTTTTCTAGTGATGACAATGATCCAGAATTACAATTGAGGGTTGTACAACAGTGTGGATATGTACAGGCCAGGGACAATAAATTTTATGCTATGTTCATTTTATTATAGATAAATGGATGAAATATTTGAGAAAAAAAGACCAGGAAAAAAAAACTTAAGAAATTTCTGTGTGATCTAGGCAATATCTTCCTTTAACACAAACCAAGAATAATTTAGTCTTTTCTAAAGACCATAAAAAATCTAATATTTCTGATTTAATTGGATTTCGTCTGAAACGGGTGTCATGGCTGAGATAAAATTATGCCTACTCCATCAGTTTGTGCGGGCAGAGGCAGCAGACATGTGATATACATGTTTAATTTTAAAAATATTGAGCACCTACTATATATCCCCATTCTAGGCCTTGGGAACTATAAAACGATACAGATTACTCTCAGAATCGACCTTACAGTTACGTTTTTCTCTAAATTATCACCAATGTTCTCGTCCTCCCTGCTCTCTATAACATATATAGGCATGTGTCCACTCCAGCTAAAACTCTAGGACTTCCCCCAACCAGCTCTCAGGGTTGGAAGAGACCAAGACACCATCCTGTCAATCATACCAATTTTTAATAAGCAAATATTTGTGATGTTACTTGTGTCACCTGTTCTGATTACCAGATTGCTGTCTTCTCTGTTGTAAATCACTGTCCTCCAATTTCTCCAAGTAGCAACTTTTTACTACCTTACATCAAATCCCGCACTCTCTGTCCTGTGGCACAGAAACCACAACCTTGGACCTGAATTCCCGTCCTTTGGTCAGAAGCTGTTTCTTGCTGCCAAAAACGCGTTTAATGCCTCACAATTCACTGAGTTTCTGAATAATTCCAGCTTTTAATTTCTATGTGACTGGGCTCTTCTCTTCTGTCTGCTAGAACATTGTTATTGCATGGTAGTGATCTTCAACCCAGTCCTTGCTGGACCATGTTCCACTATTATTTCATGTTCCATTATTTAATAACTGAAATCATAGTGACTAAAAACGAAATAATAATAATGACCAAATTAATAGTACTTATTTTGTTCTATGGACTAGGAAGCATCATAACTATTTTAAATATTTGATTTACAGTTCTCATCAAATAAGTAACTAAGACTCGTAGAAGTCAAATCTATTTCCCAGAGGCACACAGCCAGTAAACTGATTAGATAGAACTTGAACTCAGGTGGCCCTAGTGCCAAAAATGCTGGCTTTTAATCACTACAACACACTGTGAGGTCCAGGGCACTATCCACCTTACAGTGGATGCCTAAAGAGACCCAGCTGGTGGGAAGCCCTGGCGTGACTCTCACTGGGATCCTGTCCCCATGGTCGCCACTGAATGGAGACAAGCATTTGAATTCTATCTGAACTAAATCATCATAGAGACGCCTCAGCTGTTCCTAGGTAACATGCCTTGTGAGACATGCTATAAACTATGATAATTTGATGATACTGGAAATTGCAAAGAATTCTTTTGGATAGATGTTTTAAAAGCAGATAGAAGTGAAAGAAGTTTAATATCTATTTACTTGACTTCCCTCTTAAAGTGTCTGTCTCCAGTATCGAAGTAGGTGCTTAAAATATATGGAATCAGCAAATCTCTCAAAGTGTCTTTGCCACAAAAATATTTCAGATACAGTCGCCTAATTCTTACCAGTAACATTATGTTTTGAAACAAGGAAGGGATTTCCCAAATGCTATACATGAACAACAAGTCAAATCATATTTCCAGTGTAATACATTTTATGTATTTTACTACTGCACTTGGAAAGCGTTTAAATTCATCTTTCTTTGGACTCTATTACACTCAGGTACTGTGCTAACTTCTTAAAGTATTGAAAACTTCAATAAAGCTACTCCTAACCTTAAAGTAAAATGTAATTCTCTCAAGAATTACTTTGTTATAGAAAGATTTTCCTATAGGTGTCTCTGCAAAAGAATTCATTAGTCAGTAATACTGTCAAAGCTGTGCAGATCTAGAAGAAAGTATTAGATGAATTGTGGTCACATTTGATTAGATTTGGACCTGAGGGAATAATTCCATATATCAAGGAAACAGAAGAATGAGCTCACCTACCATACTTTGTCTCTGATAAATTTCACTCTCTACCAAACATGAATAGTTAATTTTTAAGGGGAATACAAGAAGCACATATATACCACATTTAGAGGTGAAACTATTTCATCTAACACTTTGCTATAAAATGTATTTCAGATCCAATCACTGGGTACCAGAAAATAGCCTTTGCTATTAAAGTAAGTCAGTAATTTATGGCAGTCTGACAATTTAAAATTGTCTCGCTTGTACATCTAAAGTGAAATTTAAAAATCAGTAACTGGAGATGCTATTTTCTTATCAGGAAAAAAATAAATACTGTAACTCTAACTTATACGTGATGATTTTAGTTTTTGTTCTTTGTTATTATTTCCCTTTTTTAGATTTTCAAAGCCATTCATTAGTCCTTTTTTTTTTTAATGTGATCAAAAAGTTACAAGGAAATGCAATTATGGTCTAGGAATCTATTATTCTAGCAGGAAGAACAAGAAATGAGTTCAGAGAAGATTGAAAAAGAAATAAATTGTGTTTTATGTTAAGAATTTTGTTAAATGATTGATTCACTTTATCTCACTAGAATACCTTCCAGCAACTTTTGAAGGTAAATGTAGCAAAATTCAAAGGAGGACCCTTCCCGCCTCACGTTTGAGGAGGGTATGATGGCAGGCCGTAAAGGAAGATGTCTGAGGAAGGTCACACAGCACTGGCCAGGGAGGGGTGGCCTCCTGCTCTGCAAATCTTACCTTGGAATCCATATTGATGACTCTCAAGAGACAGGGAGGGACAGAGAGACAGGGAGGGAGGGAAGGAAGAAGAAAGAGAAAGGGAGGGTGGCAGAAGCTCTGGAGAGAGTTTGTTTGGAGAGGTGGTGAAAAGCCTGATATCCATGTGAGTGGGGAAACAAAGGTCTCCTCTGCTAACTCAGTAAGAGGGGACTTTGAGTTTCAAAGCTGTGAACCTCATGTACCTCATGGAATAGTAAGACAATTGCTATGCTGAAACCTGAAAATATCCAAATATAAATATTTGTGAGTTCCCATCTGCTCCAAGCAGACAGAAACCTGAGTTGAAAATTAGTTGCACTTCTACATGTCAAAAATTACATACACCAAATTGGGATGCCAGGAGACAATGGGACACAGAAGAGAGGTTTTTCCTCCAAATGCCCATTTATTTACTCATTTCATTATCAAATATTTATTGAACAATAATCACAAGTTAGGTGTTATTCTGCATACAGAAAACACGGTCATGAATAAAATAGGTAATGCGGCCTTCTAAAATTTCATGTCCTATTGAACAAAGACAAATAGTAAACAAATACATCAAATTGTGAAAAATGCTTTGGAGAAAAGTAAAGGCATACAAACGCCTAGTAGAATATGGTGGCCAGGTGCTAAGAGAGGAATCTCACAAGCTGAGCCACTTGGGAAAACACCACTGGCTGCATCAGAGGGATCCTCTTAGACGTTCCTAACCAAGGAGTCTCAAGAAAACAAAACTGCCCACAGCGCTCAAGGCAAGAGGCAATTTTCAATATTTGCTAAGCCTAGGGAAAAAAAGGTGCCATGTCACAGCTAAACATTTCCTCCTATTTCCCCTCTTTCTCCTTAACCACATCAACAGCATAAGAACCAGAAGAATACTAACAGGTAGAGATAATGTTGAGGAATACAAAGGACAGGAGGATTAGAGAAGAAAAGGAAATTGAGAAGTGGTCTATGCCTGTCTTTCCCACTACTGCTTTGTATCCTGGAAAATGTTCAAAGTGTGGGAGGGAAAGTGTTTTAACCTCAATGAAGCCTGGAAATGTCGATTGCTTGTCTGCGCTAGCATTTATAGGAAGTGAGAGTGAATGTGCTTTAACCAGAAAGGCCCCCAAGGGCTTTTTTTTTTTTAATCTAAGTGACTGAGCATGTCATGGAAGTATTCTGAGATTGTTAAGATCACCTGACAAATAAGTCACCCTGGTCATCTGAACAGAAATGGAAGGAAAATAAAGTTGCTCAAGGATTATGCCTTATTCAGTTACATTCTTTCAACATAATAATAGTAGGCAAGTAACTGAATGATGCACAGAGAGTTGATTAATCCATCCAAGTTCATATGCACAAGTAAAAGGTATTGGAGACAGAAAGCAAAGATAGGAAAATCAGTGCCATAATTGTCTGGAAAAGACCCTGGCTCCAGAGCCTGAACAGGAGAGCATTCACCAAGAATAATTCCCTGTGGAAGGATTCTTTCTCCTTAAAGCTCTTGAGGGCTACAAAGCTTCAAGTTCGACACAAGTTCTGCTTGGAGAAGAGCTTTTCTCCACTGACTCTCCGGCCCCAAATGTGGTAGCACTGTTTCACCACTCCATGCATGGCACTGAGCCCTGTAACCCTCCACCTACTCCTTGTCCTGGTTGTCCAAATTGATCCCCACTTACTGGAGCTGAAGGGTGTAGCTCTGAACTGACATTAATTTGAACACATCCCTTAGATTTTTCCAAAGTGCTTTCATGCAAATAATTATTTGATCTCACAATAACCCTAAGGAAAGAAGGATAAGTATTATGATGATTATTTTTAATCATAACAGAAAATGAAACTGAAGTGAAAGAGGATAAAGCTGAAACTGGAGAGTTGGAGTGAATGGCCCAGAGTTACCACGCGACTCTCTGGGAGGCAGACCTTGAACGCTGCTCTTCTAGCTCACAGTTTAATGTTCTTAAGAGAGATTTAAAAAGATTAAAGAAGTGCTTTCACTGCTGCCGATGAAAAGGAGTGAGATAACCATTTGTGTCAGAAATAGACGTGCCAAGTAATTTGCCGTTTTCACTACTTTTAAAGTTTACATTTGCTATAATTTAGTCTCTTTTTCTTTAGCTTTGCAAAGGCCTCTGGCACTCTTAGCTGAGAACAGTTGTTGGAAGGTTTTGATTAACTTCAGACAAGTTTTTTTTTCCTTTTCTCGTCTTTGGGCTTTCCTAATTTATAAGTCAAAAAAATAAAGCATTTCTCGGGTTGACTTCTACCACCCACACCCCATGTATTCCGTGTGGGACAAACTTCAGCTAGATACTGTTATTTTCTAAAGGGAAAGCTGCTAAGGCTTCGCTTATGAAATTCAAACAGGCAGTAAATATTGAACGGTGACTCAGTGAATGGATCCCAAGGACAGATTTCAAACAATTAGACTGAAACTTTTCGTTGTATTAAATAAGTGCACACATATTCGAGACATATATATGTCATTAAAATTATCACCAAGGTATTGTTAATAAAATAAACAAGAATACAAGAATCTTTATAAATATGTAACCATTAATTCATTTAAATAACTGTTCTTTATTCAGCCCATACTGAGTGTCTCCAGGTACTGACCTGCATTTCTGTTACAAATTGTTGTTGTGTTGTGTTCAAAAGGACCAAAATGTTTTTTATAAAGTGAACATAAAAAGGGCTATTAAAACAACAAAAGCCTACTGATTAATTTATACAGATATGCATACTGCCCCCTATACATCAAAAATATTTAAATTGTAATATGTCCTCACGGGCACATAAATTACTAAGTTTATCCCTTCAACTGGAACTGCCTAGAGCAGGTTTCATGGTGACAGTGCTTTCTTTTCAGCAAAAATAAGTTGCATATTATTAAAGTTTAGATTAACATTCTACCAAGGTCGTCACATTTTTGTAGTATGTTTTATGACCAAAGTTATAAACATGAAAGAACTCTTTCCAGTGAAATACACAGATGAAATGAAAATCACATGCTTTTCCTTTTTACTTATCATTTCATTCTATTTGTTGCTGTATATGCAGATTTGTCTGAAATTTTAAAAAAAAACAGTCAAAAGGGCTTTTTTCCTAACAAAATTACATTTTACAGAATATTAATATAGTGAACATTTTATATTTAAGCACTTTGATTGTAGGCATTTTAAATATATGACAAAGTAGAGAAAATACAATAATGGAAATTCATGTTTCTGTCAAACAGCTTCAACAGACAGCTAGCACTGCTTTATCCATTTCTCTGTCTTTGTAATTATTTTGAAAGAAATCTTAGATATCTTAGGGTTTTTTTCTGTAAATATTATGTTTCTTTAAGTGATGACTTTTTAAAAACATAAGTATAATAGCACTATCATATAAAAATTAATAATTTCTATGTACCCTGAAATACTCAAAGACCATTCTCATTGATACAGTTTGGTTGCATTTCTTTTCCTTAATTTTTTTCTTCTGTGGATTCTTTCTCTTATTTTTACTCTTCAATTTTTTTATTGAAGAACCTAAATTTTTTTCTTAAAATATTTTGTACATATTCTGCTGACTATCTTCTTGCTTTACCTACAGTTCCTTCCACGAGCTCATAGCTACACTAACATATTACTCATTTTTTCTCCCTATGTGGCAAAAATACATTTATGTGTTTTTCAGATTATTTTTTTTTACCATACCCAAGTACCCAAACAAATGGCTGCTTCTCTTTCTGTGATGGGCCCATACATGTGAGTGTTGTCAATATGACCCATTCATTATAACATGCCTGACCTTCTTTTCACTTACTGATATTGGCAACCATTAATATTTATCACAAAACCCATTTCAGGTTTCCAAAATGATACCTGATTCAATGGCTCTATGTACATATGCTAGCTACAGTGCTTCTTACAGAGTAAAATATTTGTCTACTATTTGAACTATAGAATTGACAGGAAAGATTTTATTTACCAGTTTGCAGAATTAGGAGATGTTTCCATGGCATTTTCCTAACGTGACCAAAGAACTATCAGGCTGACTTTTCACTGATTTTAAGGCATTTGCCATGTTGCAGCCCATTGCAAATGTTCAGATGGGCACTTATGAAACAGAGCAAACTAAAGGTTGGACGGTAAGGTTTTTACATAACCTCAGAGGTCCTGCAAAGCTTTCTCATCTTCTGTTAAAACAAGAATCGCCAAGGTTTTTTTTTTTTTATTTTTTTAACATGTTTCTCTTCCTAGATCTGGAATCAGCTATTTATCCAATGAACTGAATTCTTTGTGGTAAGAAAATTTAGAAATTACAACCTGGACTCCACTTTATATATTAATGGGTTTTTAAAGCAGACTACAGATTTGAAATTATCATGAAAATATTTTAAGTGTCTGTTGTAAAAATCACAAAAGCTTAGAAAATAACATTCTTATAATATTTTATTGATTCCTATTAATTCTTTTTTACCTAATTTTGCCTAATAATAATAATAATAACATAGCAATGTAACTTTTTTTAATTAGTAATTTGTTAGAAAAAATTTTTTCTCCTAACTTTCCTCTACTTGAGTTTTAGACAAGCCTTTTATTAGTCGAATACATCTTTTCATTGCTTTGGTTTATTTGTCAGCCTCCATTCTGATAATAGTTTAATAATATTTTCAGTGGAAATTATTTTCATCATATTTCTTATACTACAATTAGATTCACTGTATTGCTTTTTATCAGACTTCATTTCGTAAAACTGTTCCACTGTGTTTTTTTAGTAATAGGGATAAATTTTGCATTTCTTTCTATGTTTAATTTATGTATATAAATTATTTATCATGCATACTCACAATCTAGATATGGTCAGCATCTCTACCTTCTCCTGAAAAACAACAACAAGAAAACATTTTAAAGACCACTCTGACATTATGTATGCAACTTTCCCCAGAAAGCCAGGAATACAGTAGGACCCCCAGCTAGGTGCACATGATGGAGGAGCAGGAGGCGCCTGCATGGAAAAGTCCAAAGCAACAGTAACAACAGAAGGAAGCAGGCAGTAAATTCGGTGAAGCAACCTTACTCTTGGGGACAAAGTCTTCTGGAATAAAAGAGGACATGTAGGGTTTCCCCACATTTTTTCTCTTATTCTTTCTCTCTCTCTCTCTCTCTTTTCTTTCATTCATTCATTCATTCATTCATTCTTTTTTTTCCTCTTTTTCTTTTTCTTTAAATGTCTGGGAAGAATTTCATCTCTCAAATCCGGAGACCAAGATCAGACCCAAACCCAGCAAATCCACATGCAGTCTTAGCTAGAGTACACATTTCTGGCTCTGACTTGGACCTGCCACAGAGCACTAGAGGAACACTAGAGACTAGAGAACACTAGATACTAGAGGAATTTCACTACTTTTATTTTCTCTGTCTGATTGCTTTTCTCTTTGTAATTGGTTGGATTAGTGAGTTTTTTGTTTCTTTCTCTTCTCTCTCTCTCTCTTTCTCTCCCTCTGTTTTGCTTTGGTTTGCTTTCTGTATGTTAGTCTTTTTTTGGTGTGTAGTTATTTTTGTTTGCTGACTTTTTTTTTTCTTTTTCTTTTTGGTTCCTTTTTGCTTTTCTTTTTTTCATGACTGGCATGGTTGCTACACTGTGTTAACTTGAGAAGTTTAGAGGTTTAATTAAGTGACTCAGCAGGGGCCAGGTCCTCACTTTATAAACATTCTGAGCCTACGCAAGAGGAGGGTATGAGAGATAGTGTGAGTGTTTCACTTGTCCTGGAAACTTATGGGACACAATGAAAGCAGTCTTGCGGGGGAAGTTTATAGCAATGAACTCTCACATCAGGAAAAAGGAACAAGCTCAAATAAACAACCTAATGTTGAACCACAAACTTCTAGAAAAAGAAGACCAAATCAAGTCCAAAGCTTATATGAGGGAGGAAATTATAAAGAAAAGAGCAGAAATTAATGCAATTGAGACTAAGAAAACAGTACAAGGGATCAATTAATTGAAAAGTTAGTCGTTTGAAAGAATAAAAATATTTATAAGCCATTAGCCAACCTCCTCGAGGAAAGAAGACACAAATTCAAGCAATTAGAAATTAAAATGGATCCTGCAGAAATCCAGAAGATAATCAGTACCTACTATAAGAACCTATATTCCAATAAGATGAAGATGACAAAAAAATGGACAGATTCCTAGACACAATTGAACTACCAAAACTAAATCAAGAAGGTATAAAAATTCTAAATAACCTCGTATCAGCTCATGCAGTTAAAAATATGATTTAAAATGCACTGACAAAGAAAAGCCCAGGTCTGGCGGATTCATGGTTTAATCCTACAAGAAATTTAGAGAAGAATAATGCCACTAATGCTAAAACTTTTCAAGGAAATTGAAAGGGAAGCAATACTTGTAAAGTCATTCCTGGAAGCAAGTATTACTGTGATTCCAAAACTAGAGAAAAACCCAGTCAAAAAAGTAAACTACATGCCAATCTCCCTAATGAGTCTAGATGCAAAAATCCTCAATAAGATACAGGCAAACAGAATGAAACAAATCATCAAGAAGATTGTACATCATGATCAAGTCAGACACATTCCAGGAATACAGGGATGGTTCAACATACACAAATCAATAAATGAAATATACCATATTAGCAGAACCAAAGACAAAAATCACATGATCACCTCAACAGATGGGAAAAAAGTCTAACACCTATTCATGAAAAACCCTACAGAAAACTGTAACAGATGGTATTTACCTCAATCTGATAAAAGCCATCTATGACAGATCAAGAACTAACATCATACTAAATGGTCAAAAACTGAAAGTTTTTACTCTAAAATCAGAAACAAGACAAGAATGTCCCCTATCACCACTCCTATTTAATATATTTCTGAAAGCATTAGCCAGAGCAGTTAGACAAGAGAAAAATAAAAAGAAGAAGGATAGGAAAGGAAGAATTTAAGTTTTCATTATCTGCTGATGACAAGATACTACTCTACATAGAAGACCCCAAAAACTCCACCAAAAGACTTGTAGATTTAATAGCCAAATTCAGTAGTGTACCTGGATACAAAATCAACACTCAAAAATCAATAGCATTCCTGTACACAAAGCAACAAACTCACAGAGCATGAAATTAGGTAAACCACACACTTTAAATCCAAAAAAGTGAAATACTTAGGAATAAAACTAACAAAGGAAGTTAAACATCTATACATTGAAAATTACAGGACTTTGAAAAAGGAGATCAAAGAGGATATCAGAAAATGGAAAGATAGCCCCTGCTTCTGGATAGGAAGAATCAACATAGTGAAAATGACCATACTCTCAAAACCGTAATACAGATTTAATGTAATCACAATCAAAAAATACTATCAGCATACCTCACAGACCTAAAGAAAATTTCTAAAATTCATTTGGAATCAGAGGAGACCTGGGATAGCAAAAGCAATTTTGGACAACAAAGGCAAGTCTGAGGACATCACAATTCCTGACCAGAAATTATACTGCAAAACTACTGTTATAAAATCAGCATGGTATGGGGGGGGGACCTCAGGGTCAGTGGAACAGAATAAAAGATACAGATGCAGCTCCAAACACTCAGCTACCTTATCACTGACAAAGGAATCAAATATGTTCACTGGGAAAAAGATAGTCTAATAAATAAAGTTGGAAAAACTGGATTCTCACACGTGGAAGATTTAAACTAGACCCATGTCTGTCATTAAGCACTAAACTCAGAATGGGTCAAAGATTTAAATATTAAAATAGAAACACTAAATATACTGGGAGAAAAAATAGGTAGACAGTTTGAAGACATAGGGGTAGGCAGAGACTTCTTGAACAAAACCTAGACCACACTAGAAATACTAGAAAAAATCAACAAATGGGATCTCACCTTATTAAAAAGCTTTTGCATAACAAAAGAAATCACCAACAGAATGAAAAGACAACCCCCAGAGTGGGAAAAAATTCTAGCCTGTTGTCCTCAGACAAAGGGCTTATATCTAGAACATATAAAGTATCTTCCCAAATTCAAAGACCCAATCCAAAAATGGGCATCTGAAATGAATATGCTTCTCAGATAAAGAAATACAACTCACAAATAAATATATGCAAAAAATGTGCAACATCATTGGTCATTTGAGACATACAAATTAAAATTAAAACAACACTGAGATTTTATTCACCTCAGAAAGAATGGCTAACATCAAGAAATCAACCAATAACAAAAGCTGCAGGAACTGTGGGGAAAAACAAACCCTTCTCCACTTTGGTGGGAGTGTATACTGGTGCAACCACTGTGGAAATCAGTGTGGACATACCTTTTAAAACCAGCATTAGATGTCCCATTTGACCCAGAAATTCCCCTTCTGAGTATCTTCCAAGAAGAATTAAAAACATTATACCATGGTTATATATGTGCACCCATGTTTATAGCCATGCAATTTGTAATAGCCAAATCTTGGAAAATACCCAAATGCCCATCAACCATAGAATGGATAAAAAAGATGTGTTTTTTTATATAATGGAGTACTATTCAAGTATAAATAAAGATAAACTGGTGACTTTTATAGGTAAATGCCTACAACTTGAGATCATAGTCATAAGTGAAATAAATCAGACCCACACATGTAAACATTGTATTGTCTCACCAGTGTGAGAAGATGAATGAGTAAATAAGACCCAAATAGATATTGTGAACTGGGAAAAAACTGTTAAAAGAGAGAGAGAGAGAGAGAGAGAGAGAGAGAGAGAGAGAGAAGCTGGAAAGCAGAAAAGAAAGGAAAAGAAAAAAAATGCATATGTACACAAGTAGTTAAGATAGTTATACAGCTAGTTTTTATTTGTTCATTGAAAAGAAAGGTTTGTGCTAAATTGTTTGGACAATATTTCATGCCTATATCTTGTACTCTGAGTAAGTACTATGAAGATAACAATATGCAATGTATCAATTATTGTTAATCCACTGGCCTGTTTTGAAACTCTATTTTATTTTTATTTGTATTTTGTCACTTTAAAAATTAAAAAAAGAATCTACTATTGTTTGGAGAGATTTTAATATAATGGTTTAAATTAAATAGTATTAAAATATGTTCTTTTTGTAAGCACTATGAAAGATTTGGAAGTACAATAAAACAAAGTTCATAGTGATTATTTTAAATCAAATGGAAACCTTTTCTAATGAAATCAAAGTTTCAAATAGCTTAAAACTGCAAATAATGGCAAAAGCATATTTTCTTCCACAGAAAATTGTATCTTAGTTTGATATATTATACAAGCATTCTCTTTGTGTTTCTTTCATTATTCAATTAAATACAGTGAACTACAGTATCAATATGATTTTAGTAAATTAGCTTGATAAGTCAGAACAATTAGCCTAAATAAATTATTGCTCACTCATAAGCTAATTCTTAACAACTCAGAGAAAGTCTACCTAGTAGCATCTTAAATAAGGAGCCCTCTCTGATAACACTGGAAAAGAAATGTAAAAATGCAATGATACAGGCTAAGAATGCTGAACGAAAATAAATAAATAAGAATGAATGCTGCACTTTGTGGTGTGATATGCTACCTATTGGTCTTTCTTTGCTGTGTTTCCTTTTAGTTCACAATTAATGAAAAGGATGTCAGATTATAGATTTGATTTTGGCCACTGGGAAACAAGAATCTTTGTTACATTAAAACATCACTCAGTGATGGGATTACCACAGAATCAGTTCTTTTGCCAATGGGGTTAGAAACCAACTATTTTCATGGGAAAATTGCCATTGTCTGTGAGTCTTTGCTACTAACTCAGTCAAGAACTTCAGTTAGATGCTGTTCTTGGCCCCTGAGATTTGTATTTGGATGGCTGCCCTCTGCATAACTAGAACTTTATTCCCTGATTTGTTCTGTCCTTATTGCTGTCAGATTGCAAGGATTTCCTTTTCTCTCTTCTTGGCCTGAAAATATTTTTGGAACATTTTTGTCAATACTTTATAATTTTTTCCAAATATTTTTGGAACATTTTTGTCAATACTTTATAATTTTTTCCAAGAATCTCTATGTGTTTGTAGCAGGAAAGACATGTTCACAAGTGTATTTTTCTGTGGTAAAACTTCCTATAGTAACATAAACAAACAAAAAACACCAAGAGGTCTTAAATTACATTACAATTTGGTTTAGCCCAGGTTGTGCCAAGAAAATAAAGACAGTGTATTTGAGGAAATGACTCCAAGAAAAAAAATGTGCATTTTGTGGAAGGTGAAACAAGAATAAAGAAAGATAAGTTTGTGGGTGAATAATCAAGCAGCCCACTTCTGTGGTAATTAAAACCGTGTCCTGCCAAAGAACCATTGAAAAGCCAGGTCCTACTCAAAATTATACACCCAAGAGACAAAGGAAGAGAGTAAGAGACCTCCTTTATATTTGCTGCATGGGAATTTAATCCCTTTGTGCTCCTAGAATCTTGCATAGGACAGAGACATTGAGGAGGTCCTCCCAGGCCAGTCCACATAGTGACACCAGGGAAGCCCTGAAAGGAGAGAAAGGGGCCCTGCTGTTGCTGTGGCCACAGTGTCCAACTGGACAGCTCAAAGGGCTGCAGTCCTGAGAGGTGAAGGGGACAGGAGATAGGGCACAAGAAGGGTGGGTGCAAGCCTTTCTGGAAAAATAACAGCTGGTGGAAGTTTACCTTTCCTTGCTTTGCATGAAGTCCTATTTCTTATGGTTAAAAAAAAAATCACACTTACAAGTGGATATTTTCATATTATTATCCTTTAAATTATTAGATGATTAACTCCTCAAAGCAAAAATAGATACACATTATTGTAGCTTTTTACTCATCTCTTCACTTTACATTTTCATTAATTTTCCATACTATTTTGATGTACTGCTCATAGTTTCTTTGGTCATGTTTTTAAAAATAATTTCCTATGATTAGTATCTACAATATTTTCTTTTTTGCTCGGTGCATATAGGTTTTTACCTAAAGATAGTTTTTACCCATTGTAAACATATTGTATTCCCTTTACTCTCTATATTAATTTTCATTAAATTTTACCCTTTGATATTACACTGCATTTAAATTAAGATTTTGTAAGAGGATAGATCTCATGTTAAGTGTTCTTATAATAAACTTAGGGGGCACAAGAAAACTTTTGGAGGTCAAGGATATATTTATTATGCTGTCACAAAAGTTTTAGAAATAGGTGTGTGGAGAGACTGAAAAGATGGGGGAATGATAGGCAGCAGGATACGGAGCCTCTCTGAGAGAGACAGCTCAAACGCCAGAATAGAACATCCCGGAGAGATCCAGACAGAGGGAGATGTATTCTCTCAACCCAGGAAGAAACTGAAGGGAAATGAGCTGCTTGGATATGAAGCCCGGGGCTACCATTAGAGAAGCTAAGACTGGTGAGCATAGTGCTCACACCAAGCCGCCTGAATTCGTGCCCAAGACTGACCTGAGCATCCAAACCCGCGCCTAAGCAACTGTCTTGAGCAGCCCTGAGCATGGAGCTGAGCCACCCTGTGCACCACTTGACCAGAGCCGGCCCTGGGGGTGACTAGCTCAGAGGCCCCTTGGACTAGCGCTGCAGCCGTGCTGAAGTTGGAGGTCAGGGAGCCCAATGGAGAATGGAGCCAGAGAAGTTCCGGCATTAAACCACGGTGAGTGTTGGGAATAAGACCCTCCCATGGGAAAGAGTTGACCAACAGGACGACATGTTGGAGTCAGGCAAGAAGGCCCAAAATGGGAATGGCAGTGACTTCAGTTGGTTGCTCCCCTCACAGGACAGAGTGGTGGGGTCTGCTTAACCTGGGTCACACACCTGGCTGGGACCCTATAAGTCATTCCAAACCAATTCCCTTCACACAGCATGCACTGATGCAGTGAAGGTCCACAAAGGTTGGCTGGCCTGCAGGGGCGGGGACAGCATACACTGCCCCTGCCTGCGCCTCAGTGACTGACAGGGGACTGGAGAGGGCAGAAACCCCTAGCCTGCATGCTCCAGAAGAACCATAACCAAAAAGGAAAGGGGCTGGGAACTACACTATACACTTGTATGGAAGGAACCAAAAACATGAGGAGAGAAAGAAATAAGAAAAAGCCTCCAGCCCCCAACCCTGAGAATATTGATCCAGGAGAGGTAAATACAAAAGAGATTGAGGGCAGCAAACATGCAACATCAAACACGGCATCAGTGGACATACAGAGATATTTCGGGACCTCGTAAACAAGCTCAAAGCTGAGATATTAATTCAAGTTAAGCAAGATATAAGTAGATTAATAAAGGAAATGTTAAGCACCTCTCAAGAAGACACAGATGGAAGAATGGAGGAACACAAAAGGAGAGAAACTTTCAAAGAAGAATATAAAGAAAACCTAGAATTCATGAAGCAGATTCAAAGAGATTACCAGGAAACTAAAAACTCCATTGAAAGCTGGCAAAACTGCTTGAAAGAAACTAAGTATAGACTATCAAAACTTAAAGATAGGTTTGCAATGTGTGATCATGAAAGGAAAGATCTCTTAAAAATAACAAAGAAATAGGCAGTAACAATATAAAGGCTAGCAGAGGATCTATAACATAAGAATAAAATGTGTGAATGAAGAAGTAGGAGTAAAAACAAAGGAATTACAAAGGCTCTTCACAGAAATTATTAAGGAAAACTTCCCAAGCATAACAAAAGGAAATGATATGCAGATGTATGAAGCATACAGAACTCCAGCCACCTACAACTAAAACAGAGCTACACCCAGACACATAATAATCAGGATCCCAGAAATTCAATATAAGAATAGAATATTAAAAGCCATCAGAGAAAAGAAACAGATCACCTATAAAGGAAACTCATCAAAATCACAACAGATGTCTCCACACAGACCATCAAATCAAGAGCTTGGAGTGAAGTAATTCAAGCCTTGAAAGAAAATAACCTCCAGCCCAGATTGATGTACCCTGCAAAACTCTCTCTAGAAATTAATGGAGAAACAAGATGCTTCCATAACAAAGAGGTAATGGGGGAATTTGTGACCACCAATCCAACCCTACAAAAAATACAGAAGGACATTCTAGACAGAGAGAAAAAGAATAGGAGGATTTTAGAAACAGTGGCAGAGAGGCCTCAATGAAAGGGGCAGACAGTAGAATGAAAGAGAAAATCAGACAACCAATGGCAGAAAAATAGAATAGCAGAAATGAGGCAAAGAAGTTTGGCTATAATCTCTAACATAGATGGTCTAGATATACTAACAAAAAGAAACAGAGGCAGACTAGATCAGGAGATAGAGTCCATCGAGATGCTCTGTATAGGAAACATAATTAACCTGAAAGAGGATTTATGGACAGAAAGTCAGATATGAGAAAACAATGCTCTATGTGACAGGAGACCAGAGAGAAATAGGGGCAACTTGACCAGCACCTGCAGATAGGTTGAACGGACATGATACTTTTGTGCAGTAGAGAACTATTCAGCTATAACGAAGGAAAACCTTGAGGCTTTTATAGGTAAAGGAATACAACTCAAGATCAAGCCCAGGAATCAGAAGGTTCAGAACCAGTTCGGGTAAATAGCAGGTTGCTTCCCCCAATCTAAAAACTGAAAGAGTTAATGGGACCCAAAATGTGCAGTGCACTCTGTGGGAGTGAGGAGAGGAACTGTCTAAAAAAGGCAGGCAGAGGATACTGTTAATAGGGTAACAAGATTTTAAATCTACATTATTCTCACCACTCTGTTTAGATGGATTATATTCTGTTCCAGTTTGTCTACTTACACTAGATTTGAGGACACAGACAGCTATCCCCAAAATAGCAGGATATATTATGGTAATCATCCTTAATTTCCTATTAACTTAATCTGAAGCCCTGTATAACTTACACTGTCTCATTATGACTGATCTTATTTGAATCTGATTCGTTAAATTGCTGTTTTGTATTGACTGATTTTATTCGAATCTGTTGTGATTGATAGTATCAAGTCTAACAGTATAGGCAACTACACTGAAGATGACAAGATTCACTAAGATACTCACTTTAGTTTGATTATTACCTGCTTTTGAAGTCTTATAATGTCTCCAATGTTTTGTTTTTATTAATATTGTTATATACTGCTGAAACATCATAGTAAACATTGTAAATCACCTGTTATTGTGGTTTTTATATGGCTTTTTCATTTCATGTTTTTCTAGGAATTTGTTTTGCTTTGTCTTGCTTTGCTTTGTTTCACCCTCTAATTCAGAAAGGATAGATATGTATATAGAGACTCATGCATGTGTAGAACTTGTAAACAGTTTATGAGAAACAAGTATATAATGCATGATGAAATGAACAACTGCTTTAAAGAAAAAGAGACACTACAGTACCCAGTGCTGATTCCATAGCATCATGATGTGAAATCCAGCAATACTATCATTCTTTGTTCACAGTGATTTTAGCCTATTTTGTTTTGTTTAAGTTCAGCACTCATGAAAGGATGGACAGCTATTTTGAAGAGAATGAGAGACACTATGATAGCCATTGTTGGCTTTCCTATTGTCTGGTCGTGAAGACCTAAAACGCCTTCCTCATCCTATTCAGATCAGTTTCCTGCTATGTTGTTTCATGTGAATTCCCAGTATGTGACAATATGGACAACTATTTGGAAGAAAACAAGAGTCAATGTAATAGATAGTGAAGATCTCTGATTTTCTTGCTTTGAAGTTTATGTCTTACATTGCTTTCTTGTGTTCCATTTTGTTCTGTTTTGTTGTGTTTAATTTTACCCTCTTTAAAATAAAAAAATAAATAAAAATAGGTGTGTGCATGCATTTGAACTACTCAAATAATGTATATTAAATCTCTATATTAAAAATGTACAGGTTTTGAATGTCAATTATACCTCAACACAGCCTTAAAAATATTTGTTTCTTAGTTATAATTTTAAAGAAAATGTAAAATATTAAAGCTCTTCTGTCAAAATTTCTTTCTTAATTTCTAAGTGAATATAATTTAAAATCTTTGGTAGATATTCAAAACAAACATACATTTTGTTCAATGACTATGAAGTTCTTCCTGCCATATAAATGGCTATAAAAATTCTTGTAAGAGTGACAAATTACGCTAATCCAGTTTAATGTATGCATGTGCAATTTTATTCATCTAAGTCTGTCTTTTTTCCTACTGCAGCAGTCTGGTTCTGACAAGAATGTCAAATCTATCATTATAACACGGCTTTATTTTTAATCACTTTCTCCTTATTCTATGAAATTTTCTGCATGTGTTTACCTGTGCTTCTTTGGGCCGTGGTGTGCACACTGCTCTTGGTTTTCTCTTTATCATAAATTATGTTGTCTGTTTTAAAAGTTATGCAGTGTTTATCCATGTTCATCCAAGTACGGTGCTTTCATTCTTCCTGGATGACTGTACATAGTTTCCTGTTGTTTGTACTTTTCTAACATTTCCTTATGCATGTCACATTTTCAACTTTTTCTTCACTTGTATTCAAATTTGTTTCTTAGAGAAATACAACTTTTTAAAAAATAAGTCTAAGATCATTTGTAACATAATGCTTGACACATCTTATACATGGCTTTCTTAGGTGTCTTTTAATTACACTTATTATGTTTTGTATCATTCTTTCTTCATTTTCGCTTTACAAAATGTTTTGACTTGGTGGGTTGCCTTTAATTACTCATTGGGAAATTCTGCCCCATGATTTTATGCCGGAATGGATTATTTTTTATTTCCATACCTTTGTAGCCAAGCACATTATTTGCTGTAAGCATACAGAAATAATGCATTGAGTACTTCCTTTCCTAAGATTCAGTTTTCTTTACCAAGAATGTCTGTTGTTCATCTTAAACGTTTAGTGCTAAAATATTTGGTCACCTCATCACTGCCTCCTAAATATTTCACTCTTTCCTTCAGCAGTGTGACTCAGTACTTTCCCTTTGGCCTTGCTCCCACCAGCCCCTGTTTTGCACCTTTGCTGTAACAGTGAAACATTTACCTGTGGACTCTGTGGAAGTCCCATGCCTTCCTTAAGCTTTTCTCAAGTATCCTAAGCACTATAATTACACTGAAAAATATTCTACTCTCATTCTTCACCAGTTAATATGGAAACATGTAGGAAATTGTGTGCGATGCATGCTAATGCTTATGCATATGTGTATGCAGGTGTATGAGATTCAGATTTCTGGTTGGTTATTTAACTATGTGTTGTCAGGATGGATTTTCAAAGAGGAAAGTACCATTTACAGACTCAATCAATACGCAAAATGCCTGTGTAGATTTTGAGAACTGATAATTAAATTGGAGAAGATAAGTTCACTTTCTTGGGTTCTTCAAATTATATGGAATGCAGTAAATAGAAATGAGCACACATGGATCTACCAACACAGATTCAGTTTAATTCTCAAGCACTGTTGCTGCCATGTTAAATATATTTTCACATGGGAAGCAAAACCCAGTGCACCACACCCTGCCTAAAAGCTACTTGTTCCCATGTCAAATAACCAGATACATGCTGATAAAACATCATTCCCAAGAAAAGGTCACCAGATTTTGCATAAGCTTCATCTTGTATCATAAGAATGCTGTTTCTAGAAGATTATAAAAAACCTTCTAGAAACAGCATTCTTATGTTACAAGATAACATTATTCTACTTTCCTCAAGTGGTTCAGAACAGCAATGACACCAACGTATTTTTCATTTACATGAAGAACATTTAAATCTCAAAGTCGCACACATTGTAATTTAATGAATTACTCATTTTCACCGCATATGCATGTCCTGATCACCTTCTCTGCATCCCGTAAAGGACAGGTCCTCTGCAATACATCAGATTAGATGGACAAGTCCATGGCACGTGAGACAGATGAATCTGAATGCAATCTCTAGTCACATGTGCTTATTACTGGGGCACCACCCACGTCACAGGACCACACAGGGTTTGCATTGGGGATGGAGGTAAAGCCATGTGAAGGCAGACTTCATAGTAAGAAGAGGATGGAGAATCACCTGGTTCCTGCAGTGGGGATGTGATTTTCTTTCTTTTGTTTTCTTTCTTTCTCATTCTTTTTTTAAAAAATAATTCCAGGCTAGCAAAGTTAGACTGAGGAACGAGATAGAGAACAGCCCTCCTAATGAGCAGGGGACAGCACAGCAGGGCACCTCATCTGCTGCCAGACCAGCAGTAGGGAACAAATGGCTAAGCTTTTGGGGAGCTGAGGCTCACAGATATCAAAGCAGCACTTGAAATTTGGGACCTTACCATTTAATTGTTTAATATCTGCCGAAAGGCATTTCCTTTTTAATGCTGGCTCATTAAAACTAGATATTAAAACGATAAAGAGACTTAGGATTGCCGTATTTTTATGAACTGCGGTGATCCTTAACTGAAAATTATTAGGCTTGATATAATAAACACATTAAAATAAAATTCACATGTTAACTTCCCTGGTACCAAGATACCATATGTCTACACTTCCATTTAGGAATCGAAGGCTAATATGGAGAACTGTATTTTAATAAGATATAAATCCTCTAATCACATGACATAATATTCTCTTCTATGCTTGTTCATTCTAACAAAGCTGTCTTATTTTCTATACACATAATTCCAAAAATAACATTGTACAAAAACAGCAAAATGTTATGGGAAAATGTAGTACTAAGTATAATAATGCAGTTATTTAGTGTTGCTAATTTCAATCATGCAAGGAAAACTATTTAGAAAAAATTTAAAATAATATATAAGCACAACTAAAATTAAAATTACACAAAACTTCAGTATGTTTACTGAATTATCAGTTATACAGTTATACAAATCTCAGTTATATAAAACAGAGCCTTGCTAAAGTTACACTAACTATAATGTAGAAGATGTAAAGTTAAGTGAAACAAGTTTATATGATGAAATCTGATTTCTAGAGTTCATACCTGCCATCTAAGAAGAAAATGTAAATGCTAGATGTTAGGAAAGCTAGAATATTTTAATTCCCAATTTCCTGCATACATTGATGTTTCATTTTTATTACTCTTTCAGATATGACTTGATACCATTCAGATATGACTTGCCCCACATTTGTTTTGAGATACTCAAAACATTGCCTAAATAAATAAATGTATACTATATGTTGACATATTGTTGTGAATATATCTGTAGTATAGTTGTTCTTTAATCATCTTCCACAACTTTTAAATTTTATCATACTCTTTATGTAGCAGTAAAGCCATTTCTATTGTGAACTTGTAGCAATAATAGATAGCAGCCTTCAGGGGATACTTTTCTGAGAAATTTATTTTTCCTCATGTTGCTCAGCCACCCAAGGAATGAATTTGTTCCCATGGCAGATAAGGACTACACTGATCATTTTTAAAATAGTCTTGAGGTGCCACAAATCAATAAATAGAAAAAGAAAATGCAAGATAATATTTCTTTTCATTAGGTTGATAGATGCTATTCTAGATTTATGGATCAAAATTGTCTTTTAACAGTTATTAAATAACCTCCAGCATACATCTTGGCTATGTGAGTTCTACTTTAGACAAAATAATCAAGATAAAATAATCAGTCAAGATAAGACCAAGTTCTACTTAGCGATAATGTGGTTAATTATAGACATATAATAACAAAACTTATACCAAATGTAAAAGAAGATACCACAAAGCATAATATTGTTATCTAAAATCATCCCATGACAGAAAGTTTTAATATAAGATAGTTCTGAAGCAACAACACATTTCATAGGAACAGTTTTCCTGTTATTTTTTGTTTTTAATACCGTCACCTTAACAGTATATACTAATAATGATGCCGTACACAATTACCATGGGAGAAGATATACATGTCATATGCCCTGGAGATGTTAAATGTTTGTTCTTTGCAGATGTATGCCTTTAAAAGAATTTGATACAAACTAAACCCATGACTTTCTAGCGGGATATTCTTTCTACGATTATTCACATTTTCCTCTGAGAGTATTATATATACTGAATTGGAGCAATATTTCTTTTAGAGAAATTCCCAAAAAGTCCTTTAGAAACATGATTTTAATGTTTTCCTTATATAATCGTTCTTTATATTCTCTTACATCATTTAGAGATGAAGTTGAAATATATTTTGAAGTGCTAGTTTAGTAAAACCCACCAGTGGCTTTATGAGAAGTACAAAATTGGAGTAATTCAGTGAACAAGAAAACTTTGTAAAGTGAAACTCTAATTATCCAACTTTTAATCTTACATTGCTTGTAGTTGCTGCATGTAAACATGCTATATCCTGTGGAAGAATTTGACGTAGTACCCATCAAAGATATCCAACCAACCAACATCATTTGTATAATTTGACAATGAAAAATTGAAGATATAAAATAAGTTTTTCTCATTGTACCCCTCAGATAATTTCTACAGGACATCCCAGTTAAGGTGGCATCCCAGTTATGCATTTGACAGAGTTCTTTCAAGATGTTCAGTGGACTTTATGCTCTCACAAGATTATTGAACATATTTTTAATTTGAGTACTAGCAAGAACTTATAGACATATTCCAAGGTCCCTACGTGCTTAGGGGAAAAAAATGAACAGATTAGGTAAAAGAGAAGCTTTGCTCCTACTTCACTAACTGACCTTACCCTGAATCTCAAAGACTCAGGCTGATAAGAGGACAGGGAAGTCATTGCTGGAGCAGATGAGAGACAACTTTGAGAGGACAAATGTCTCATAGAAATGTACTTTATTTAGCCATCTGGGGTGACACAGTTAAGTGGAGAATATAAAAATCTACTTTTTGACTAGAAATCAATACACTGTCACTCACAAACTGAGGTTCAATCAAATATTATTCTCTTTGTTTAGCTACTATAGACCAGAGAGAATGACCAAAAGTAAAAAATTTGAAAATGTCTAGTACCAGCATGTTATTTGTACATTAGAATGACTATAGCTAGCATGTGGTACTATATACCTCAAAAAACTATGAAGATTTTTATCACAAAGAAATGATATATATTTGAGAAGATAGATATGCTTGATACAACATATACAGGAATCAACACTTCACACTATCTCATAAATATGAACAATTTTTGTAGTTTTGTGAACCAATCAAAGACTAAGTTTGAGTAAATTCAGAATGTATCTAACATCATTGTGGATATGGAGAAACTGGAACTCTTGATTCAGTCAGAAAACTGAAAATAACACAGCAGTTTTGGAGAACAGTTTTTCTTATTTTTAAATGCATACATCTATCATATGTCCAGTGATTTCTTCCTGAGGTGTTTATCTAAAACAAATAAAAATATAATCTCATCCATTCATGTACATCTATGTCTTGTATAAAAATATTCATAGCAATTTTATTCATAATGGAAAAACATTGAAATAGCCAGCAGGAATATAAGAAAACAGACTGAAGAATATGGATATAATGGAATATAATTCAGAAAGAAAAAGAATAAAAGATGTTAGTGAAAATAGGAGCACAAATAAATCACCCAAGCCATATTTTTCTATGCATAAAAACTTTAAATTATCAATTTAAATTTTTATCAGTTGATGAAAACTAACAAAAATATTTGCATCACACAGATAATCAACAAAAAAAAAAGAAAGAAAAAGAACCACAGATCTCAGTTAGAGAAGAACCTTAAATAGGTTCCTAGCAGTGGAGGAAGAAGAGTCATTCTTTTCAAAGTAGTATGGTTATTTCAAAATTCTGTAACTGGAGGATCCAAGAAGAAGCAGTCCAAAGAGCTTGCTTTTATTTTATCTAACATGGCACTCTGTCAGGGTTGAGAAAATATGAGAAGAATACTTCCTGAAAATATGTAAAACAAAGGAACCAGCCACAGCCATGTGAAACAGGGGACAACAACAGAGGCAAACAGATGAATCAAACCAAAGGATAAATCAAAAAATAGATGAATGAAGCCAAAAGACAATGAAATGGGGAACTAAAAAAAAAAAACAAAACAAAAAGATTTAGGATACAGCCTCACTATACTAAAATGAGTTTTATTTTTACACACTCATAGTGAAATATCCAAAAGGAAATCAAGAAAATAATCCCATCTTTAAGGCTACTAAAAAGAATAAACCACTAAGCAGTAAATTCAATAAAGGAAGTATAAAACTTTCATACTTAAAACTACAAAGAGTTGTTGCAAGTAACGAAATGGAAAGACAATTTGCATTAATTAACTGGAAGACTTAATTTTGTTCAGCTGACCGTAAGTCACAAATTGATCTGCAGGGTCAGTGGACTGCTTATCAAAATTTTAATTGTTGTTTTTGTAGGTGTGGGAAAGCTAATCTCAAAATCTATCTGAGATAGCAAATGACCCCAGATGAATCTCAAAACAGGAGAACAAAGTTGGATAACTCACACTTTCCAATCTCAAAACTCACTATAAAACAGCAATAATGAAAACAATGAGACAATGACATAAAAATAGACTGAGAATATGATAGATAATAAACTCATCTGTAGCCAGCTGAGTTTTAGCAGGAACTTCAGGACGATTCAATAAATATACAGCTTCTTCAACAAACTCTGGGTCTAGGAAACAGCCAGGTGGAAAAGTATTAAGTAGGACATTTACCTCATACCACATACAAAAATTAACCCCAAATAGATGAGAAAGCCAGATGCAAGAGCCAAAACTGTGTAACTCTTCAGGAGAAGGTATAAGAAAAAAGTTGTCTATCTTCTTCCTTTTCCTTCATGTAATTTTCATCATCATTATGGTACATTTTCCTTTGGGTATTATGTAGAGAAAGATGTTCTTCAAGCTACTGATCTGTGTGTGTGTGTGTGTGTGTGTGTGTGTGTGTGTGTGTGTGTGTGTGAGAGGGAGAGGGAGAGAGAGAGAGAGAGAGAGAGAGAGCACCCACAGCCTTGCTTTAGTACCAAGCTATGTCCGCAGACCTTTGTGGTTTTTTTTTTTAATTTTGGTCTCAAAATAGTGAGCAATGTCTCAGTAAGTTATTATACTGCCAGGCAGGACTCAACCACCCAGAGTTCTGGGATTATGGGTATACATGACAATGCCTAGCTCAAACCACTGATTTCTAATAGAAATTATCACCTTCCTTGCTAAGAAGATGAATTATCTAGCTAATACGAACACAGATCTTACTTCCTGGCTAAGAATATAAAGAAAACTAAGAAGAAGAAATTTAATAAGCATCTATATAAGAAATATTATTCAACATCCAAATTCCATTTAGTTCATTGGTACTGAACACACTAGTTAACCATTTTGGTTGTTGTTATGTTACATCTTTCTCCCAACACAATATCTTTGCTTTTTACCTTACTGAAATGTTATAACAATCCTAAACTATTTGTAAATTGTTTTTAAAGCTTTTGAGGATGTGCTACATAAGGTCCAAAAAATGAAAATATTATTGTAGCATTAGCTTGCAAAAATTTTAGGTAATATCACTATCTTAGTGACCATTATGCATTGCTCACAGTTGTAAATTTGAACTTCCAGTCCTGAATTTAGAAGCATTCATTCTAAAGCATTCCTTTGATTTTATAAATACTTTGACTCATATCAGATACCAGCATGCAAATATTCTCTTAGCAACACTTGTCTTAGCCTGCAATAACGAATTATCCTTACTTAAAGTGATTAAAACCCAGAACATCCTAACTTAAGTAATTTACTAGAATAAATCACAACTGCATCTCTTTCCTACTTTTTAAAATCTTATTAGCTGGATACATTTCCACGCATGCATGCATAAAAATATATTCCTAAAGTTACATTTTTGAATTAAGGGATATTTTCTCACTGTGCTCTTGGAGAAAGCACATATCCCAGTTTTATAGTCTCAGAGGTAGGAACCTAATTTGGCCTTCGGAATGAAGAGTAGTGTCCTGGCTAGCAGCACTGACTCTGCAGCCAGGTGGATGGGACTTCAATTCAATCTCTGCGACTCAGTACCTGCATAAACATGAGCAAGGTACTTAATCTAGCTGTACTCACTTTTCTCATCTGTAAAGTGGGGTTACTAATAATACCTACACCATAAGGATTTCATTTACATAAGAGAATGTCTGGGTTTCTTAACAGGGTGTTCATCATATATTAAGTGTTAGCAGCTTCTATGATGTAGTCCATCTCTTAGTTCTTCCAGGAGCCCACACCAGTGATCTCACATGCAGCCCTTTCCTTACAGAAATCTCTCCAGATCCTAGAGAACTGTGGGTGGCCAGCAATATTTAGGAGAGGAATTCATCTTTGAAGACTGTCCTGGATACAGTTGTCATCATCACACTCAGGATTAGCACACTGTGGTGCCATTGCTGGTTCAGTGTCACCCATTATTCTTTAGCAGGTTACTCTAGTGGAGAGCAAATCAAGTTAAGGAAAGGACAGCTTGCAGGAAGAAATGAAATTGTTTTTTTTTGCTTCAGTACTACTTCAGGAAGTATATTACAGCAGTCAAAAAAGCAAAGAAAGAGAAGACTATATGGGCTTACATCTGGAAAATTTTGGTTCTCACTGAAATTTGTATTTTCTTTGTTGAAGTAACAGTAGTCTTACATCCACCAAATGATAAACACATTTACTCTGAAATGGTTTTCCCTTTCTTCATGATGCATTCCACTTAACAATTATTCAAGATTCATTCAGTATAGACCATATTCAATTAAACGTTCAACCCTGTGCATTCTTGCTTGTCATGAAAGGTTACGTGTTTTCATGCTACAACTTTAACAAAACAAAACCAGGTGCTTGCTAGAAAAATAAAGATAAAATGGACCACATCCTATAAACCTTATTATATAAATCCAAATGTATAAGAAACAAAACCACTACATATATTTTTCTATTTTTTGAGCTATACAATCTCTCCAGTTCTACTTATGTTTTTTTGTATTTCTTTTAATAAGTATTCTTAATGTTTCTAAAAGGGAAGTATTAGTTCACTTTGGTTTTGGAAAAACCATAAATATAGAAATTAAGACAAACTATATCTATCTGTCCATTTGCAAATGTTACTGTACACATTTTAACACTGTCCCTCAACAATGCATGCTTTTAGAAAGTTGTGACCTCATGATGTTTTCTTAACCAATATAACCTCCCCAGAGGATTCACATTATATATATATATATATATAGAGAGAGAGAGAGAGAGAGAGACAGAGAGAGACAGAGAGACAGAGAGACAGAGAGACAGAGACAGAGACAGAGACAGAGACAGAGACAGAGAGAGAACAAAGAACATTCTGAATTTATGGCTTAGAATAGAGAAATTTGAGAAGTATTTTCTAAAATAGAAACTGATACTTCCACTTCCAGAATATTTACATAAGCTTGTGTCCTATCTTTATCAGAATGTAATCTTTATATAAATTATGCCAATGTACAGTTTCCATTTATTATTATTATTAATTATTATTTTGAAGTTAGTAAAATACAACAGAACAAGAACAGAATAAAGCCAATCGAGACAATGCAGTGAAATTGGTACAGAACGTCACAGCAGGTTACTAGGATAACAGTAATAGGTGCCATAATATATCTCATTATCTTCACAATAGTTGTCCTTTCAATCAGGTATAGCAAAATCACACCAAATATAGAACATTATAGAACTTATCAAAACAGAATATTGAATAGGGCAATACAATTAATCAGAACAAAGCAAAACAGTGATAACAACATTTTCTGTTAAAGAGATGGTAGAAGGAAATCCCGCATATTTGCCACATTGCATATGGTCAACCTCCCAAGAGATGCTCAGACCTCTGGCTGCCATTGGCTAATGGGGAGAGAGGAGGAGGGCATGTCTGAGTCTCAGCTCTTGGGCCAGTAGCCTCGCAGCTGCTTAACACGGAGGCGAGTGGGTTCCTTTGTTGCCCAGTGCCCTTGTTTTCTAGATAACAGAATACATACCTGATTACATATTTTTCTTTAAAATAAAAAACAAAAATCTATGACAGGCTCACAAAGTGAAAGATATTTATCATGACATAAATAAACTGGCCACCTCATCCCATTCCCCTTTATATACTACAAGAGGTCTCCTTGGAGCCAAGGATATAGCTCAGCAGCACAAGTGCCTGCCTGGCATGTGCAAGGTACTAAGTTTGATCCCAGGGACAAAAAAAAGTCTCCTTCAGGAAAAAAAAGGATCAAATAATACACTCATAAAAACACAATTTGAAGTACACTACTCTTTTTATATTTTGCACCCATGCTTGAATAATAGTGCCACAAACTAAAATTGTCTAATTCTCTTCAATACTGTAAATAGGAGACTTGGAATCTAAATGATTACCATGATAAATAAATCACTACTCTCAGTGTCCATGTCTTTTGAGACAAAAATGCAGTGTTCAAGGATTCTCCCCTTTTGGCCTCATCCTGACGTTCTTTCAGCTTCCAGCTACCTGCTGGTGTTATGTGTCATGCTTCATCACTAAAAAGTTACCAGGAAGCTTCTATGATCCTCTGTCTAGAGGTCCAGGTATAGACCTAGTATATTTCTCAGTTTCACAGTGCTCACACGTGCTGTAGAGACTAAGCTTTCCCTTTAGAATGTCTACAGAATTCCCTTTATTGCCTTCCCTAAGACTTAAACTGGAAGAAGCAACCTTTTGACTGATTCTAGGGGCTCACTCACCTTGCATCTTTACGTAACATCCTTCTCTGAGAGGAAAAAAAAATGGGTACTTCGGGGCATGCAAGGCTACAGTTTCTAGGAAAACCCTGTGACTTGCTTTCAATCACTACTGACTTCCCTGAATTTCTCTGAAACCTTCTTACATCATTTTATATCACCCATTTTATAAAATCCTATGCAACATTATGCTTTACAACTGCATAAAATATGTGTATTCTCCCCAAGGCCTTAAACCACTTGATGTTCCTGGTAGAATCATTACTTTAGAACAGCATCTACATCTCTCCTTGTGGAACGTGTTTTTTGTTAAACCATGTCTCATAAAACATATGGCACCCTGTCCTAAATAGGGTCGAATTGACAAATATTATGTATTCTCAGACTCAAAAAAAAAAAAAAAAAACTCAATTCAAAGCAAACTCCCCAAAGCATCCTTGTCTTTGATTACTCTCAGGGGAAAAAAGTAATTTAGTGGTTCATCCTGTGTGAAGCTACACATCTAAAGAAAGTTTCTGGAAACTGCCATGTGCTTATCACAGAGCAGAACTAAATTGCGAAACTAAGATGAGAATGCTGGAGAGTACAGAAACAGCATTTGTCAACAGATGTGTTCTTCGCAGCTAACACGTGAGGGAGAAACTACAGAAAACCCAGCAGAAAAGGTTTCTGCAAATCCAAATCTGAGAGTCAAGAAGCAAGGACAGGCTGTGCTAAATCCTAACGCTCTCCTCCGTGCCTGCCAGACCTGTCTGACCGAAGTCATTCCCAGTGGAAGGAACTGTTGGTATTATGCAAAAAAGTGCTATGATGATTGAATTTAATATCTTAATATAGCATTTCTCAGAAAGTTACTTGCATTTCAAAGAGAAATATTGAGTCCAACCAATACACGACTAAATGTAGGTTTTGTTCCACAGTTCTGCCAGTCTTTGTCTACAAGTGAAAAATTTCATCTCCCATAACTATGAGCTTGGAGCCTGAATTCTGCAGGTCACCGCGTGCTCTGCCTGCCGGTGATGGAGGCCCTCAGGGTGCCCTGCACCTGGCTCCTTTTTACCTCCCCTGGTGCAAATCTCCATCATCTTTCTCTTGAAGCACTCAGCCACCTCCACATCTCTCTGCTTCATTCTTGCTTTTCTCCAATCCATCTTCAAATGGAAAAAATCCATCAGGATGTGTCATGATTTTATCAGAGCTAAGCACTGCCTTCGCCATGGCTACAAAGAATGGAAACTATACAGAACGTTACATCTGAATTCCACACAGCCCATGAGAGCAATTCCATGGCATGGAGACCGCCTGTATTTCCGCCATCATCCCAGTTTTAGCCCCTTTGTTGACTCCCAACAGCCTTCTTTCTGCGTTTGAGCACATTCAGCTCATGCTGCCTCTGGGCTTCCACACCTCTAGCTTGTGGGTTCCTGAAAAGTTCAGCTCAAATATCACTTCTTTGGTGAATTCTTTTTCTCTCCATTCACAGACTTCTCAATCCTGATCCACTCAATCTTCCATGTCACTCTGTTTTACTGTTTCCACCACAGATAGCAGTATTTGAAAGGAATTTAGGACTTATTTTTGACTTCTCTCCTCTCACTAGAATTTTTCTTCATCTTTTCTCTCCCTGTAGAGTAGAGCATCTCCTGGAACTGACAGGTGATCCATATATATCAGCAGACCACATGAACGATTAAGGGCAGAGGCAACCCAGGGGCTAGGTGTTCAGTCACATTAAGTCTCTAAGAGCAGAACAAGAAGCTAAAAAAGAAATAAGAACAAGCAAGGGAAAAGTTAGAAACATCTGTTATTGTGTGCCCCTTATACACATAATATATTCCTGTGAAAATCCAAGACAGTGAAATAATTGTGTGAAAAAGTAGAACACAGTGAACAGACAAATGCTGAGACAGCTTTGGTTCTTACTCTTTTATATAAAAGGAAGAGTGCTTGGGTATATAAAATGATATACATTTCATTTTGAAAAGTTTAAAAGGATATTTATAAATAAGACTATATTCTATTTTTATAAAGTACAAACTGGCTACCATGTGCATTAGTGTCTCATAAAATTTAACCTACATCCATGAACAACCTATCTTCAAATATATACAATTGATGGAGACTTAAGAAATGTGTCAGTATTTTTGGTATTAAATTGTCATTTGCCCTGTAGTTTCCTCTCTGTAATGAATTTATTTCTCTCGTCCCCTGATCAGATAGTTGAGTCACTCTCTGTGCTTATGCCTCTTTGTCCTAGATAAATTCTTATCATTATGCTTCACAGCCAGGCCATCCCATCTATTTCCCTGGAACTTAATCCTCCTAATTTCCCTGGCCTTCTAACACTGTTCATCTGATCTAGTCATTGGGAGTCTTTTCATTTAAATGAATTTCCAGTTTCATCTGTAGGTGAGCTGAGTAATTAATGCTTCAGGGAATGCTTATTTCCTCTTCATCTTGACTCTATGGATGAGGGCTCTTCAGGTTCCAAATTTGAGTTGACAAAGAAAGCATTTTTATTTTGGTGCCACATGCTTAGCTTTGCTTGATATGGGACTGATTTCACTCCTGCACACGATCTTGCATGTGTGTGACCACTGGCAAGTTAAACGCTCATTCTTTATCTCCATAATTCTTTAACAGAGTTAATTGTCTTTTCAAGAAGAAATAGTTTTTCTACGATGCATATTTACATACTTTAAGTACCCTTAAAATTTATGGTGTAAGTGAAGATATTTCTGTTGTATCTTATTTTCTTGCTTTAAAAGGAGTTTATGTTCTCAGTCATTGGAGGAGATTCTACATGTAATTGATGGAAGAACACTGTTCAAGTTTGCCATAAAAATGACAACTGCTGCGACCTTTCTGTCACAAATAGAAAGGATGGATTGACAGGTGATGCTGCATGGAATACTGTGAAAAAAAGCAATACCAGGTCCTTTGTGTGGTTTTATAACATAGAGAATTGACTTGAAGAAACATTCAAACAACCTTAGAATATAAAGGCTATAAGGATTTCATCTAAAAATTTTTAAAGAAGAAAGCAATCTGATTTTAACACAGTTATATTGTGCAATCAATTCATATGGATTAAGTTTCAACATAAAAAAGTCAATAGTAATACATCATTATTTCAAATATCATCTTGTCATAATGCTAATTAAAGTGATAGGGATAGCTTCCATAAATCAAAGCAAGGTTCTTGAGA